>CM076579.1:1210442345-1210566293 GCA_034641835.2 Pinus albicaulis
ATTTCTATATGTATGCATGTAGGAGAAACGCGTCAAAATAAATTGGTAGTGATGAAAATAACAAATGGAGTGATATGCACTTAATACTTGGTCAGGGAATAAAGAGTTAAGAATGAATAAATTGTTTAATGTAATTATATTGGAGTTATCAAATATTAAATACAATTGTGTACGGTTACAGATAATTTAGGAATTTGGTTGTGATTTCAATCCTAGAAGTGCAAGAATAAAGGTGGTGTTTCATAATTCAAGGTTATTAAGATAATGGATGAAAATGAAAGTATTTCTAACTATCTAAAGAAGTTTTATTGAAACATTATGAGTATTATTGAAACAATATTTTATGTTATAAATGATGTATTTCGGCTGAAGAGTTTGATTAAAGTTAAAACAAATTTATGTTATCGTTCCAAATGAATGAAATAGTGTAAGATAGTATTTATTTCATTGATCTATATTATAATAGACTTACACTCCAGACCAACGAATATAATATGTATGTACTAAGTGGAACAAATTCCTTTTGGAAACGAAACTTTGGATATTTCCACGATTTTCCTACTCCTCAATGTATTATACGTTTCTATTTGGAAGTCTAGCTAGAAAAGCATGAATTTATGATACAAACATATTTATTATAATATTTTATTGATTCTACAGTGTATATATCTCTATATATCTCAGTAGCTTTACATTTTCATAATTAAAAGGTATATTGCAAGTAACTATATAAGAGAAATGAATTGAAATTTAGACAACTAGTGATCATTACAAAGAGAAGAATTAGTATAATATGATACATAAAATACAATAATAACATAGATACACTAGTGAATCCTAGAAGATATTTTAAGATATATTATGTACGATTGGATAGACAGTGCTTACACAAAACAAGGTGACTAAATAATGGTTATAAGTAAAGTAAATAAGACTAATATCATAACCTAGTGTTAGAACTTAGTTTGTATGTAGATGTTTGCTGTTGTTTTCTATTAGTGGAGGAATTATATAGAAGAACTATGAACTGTATCTTTGATATATATGGATAAAAAGTGATTTAATGAACATGATTAAATTCCAATTATGGTGAAGATGTAAATACTATAATATCTATATAGTAAGGGAACATCATCCTCAAGTTGACTTAGGCTCAATATCATAGCAATATAGTGTATAATTAATCATAGAATAATGGTTGTGAAATTATGTTGATGGATAACTTAAGTAAATATCATGGAAATTTGGGAAACGAATTAAGAGAATATAGAATGTGGAAACATTACAATATAATAAATCATAACAATAAAAAATTAAAATACATAGAAATCAATTCCCATATATCAAAGAAAATATATACATCAATTTCTATAATTTTTGCGCAAGAATATTGTGTATATCAAGAGGAAAAGAGACTGCAAACTGGAAAAAAGGTACTCATATGTTAAACCAAATTATAACTAAAATTTAAGAAAGTCAAGGCCCCATGCTATAATATCCAATTACAATAATAATTCATGGCTAGACTATTGTATTGAACCTATTGATAGTGCTGGATGTCGCTAACATATATCGGGTCTCCCCGATATAAAGTCTCAATTAGACCTCACATTGTTTGGGATAGGAGCCCCATTTGTATATTGGGTCTGACCACCATTGCAGGAGATATTATAGATATGCATTGGCTGTAAAAGACACATAAGAGATCATATGCATAACTTTGAGGATGACAAGTGTGAAATTTTTGTGTGAAACAGATTGAAAAGTGTAAAGGGAGAATCCATGAAAGAGAGATACGAGGCATGCCTCTAATAGGAAATAAATAGTACTTTCCTTAGGGATACAAATGAGAGAAATCAAAGACGAGTCATTAATTAACCTACAAAATAGTTCACACGATAATAACAATCATGAAACACATAACAACACACATTCGACAAACTTCATATCTAAAGTTAACAAAGTAGACCATTCTCTTTAGTATGCATAATATAAACATATATCACAAACATTCAAAGAATAGTCTTGCAACATTAACGATGCATGCATGAAAGTATGTTGGATCTAAGAGATTTCAATGATTAAATGAAAGATTAAAATATATTTTTACAATGATGAAACACTAGACCCAATAGTCGAACATGAAGCCACTACTTGCTTCTCCAAATAATGATCTTCTCCCCTAAATAGAGAAGCCAAGGCTAATTCTCCAAAATTCCAAGCCCTTTTCTTGAGTTATGAGGCCTTATTTATAACAATTGAAAGTGACCTTTGAGCTTCATCATGAATATTTGATTTCCTATAACCTATGGAATTCTATGTGAATCTTCATATTCCAAAAGTGCCTCTTGGAATTCCTTTTACATTTTCATTTCTTATTCTCATAAAAGACAAATTAGACTAAAAATGGTGGCTATATAGGAAAAAATTGCAATAAGTAAAAAAATTCTTCATGTAGGAGGAAAATAAAAACCAATATCTTGAGAGTGGATTTCATATGTAATGTAAGTGTTCCATGCTTTGAACTCTGCTAGAATATCTTTGACTCTGGATGGTAGATTTTCATTGTACTGCATCCTCACGTCAGATGCATATGACAAAATGGACTTGGAGTTGGATTGTATGCTACTCCATATCATGGATAACTTCATATGATATTTAGTTGGCCCTATCACATACTTTAGAATGGTTCTTTTGGTCACCTCCATTCTCTCCTGGTTTTCTTCTTTCCTGATATGTTCAAAAAACTCTTTCGACTCCTACATAATGACATCCTTACTCCTTATTTCACCAAGTGATCCCATAGAAGGTATTTTATGATTTCGTGTCATGGTATCTATATTATTGTGGAGTCAGACATAGGAAGCTACAATTTTGGTCACCTGCTCACCGAGTTGGTTATAACTGTCAATATGTAGCCTAAAATCTAATCAATCCACCTGAGTTGCTAATCTATCCTTGTTGATCAACCACTTATGAATATTGAGGTGCCTGGTTCCCCAATCATCCATTATATATGCATATGTGCATGAAACCTTCAGAACCTTCAGAATTTCTTGATATATTTTATCGATTTAAACCAGGGGTACCATCACCTCACGTAAAAGGATCATCTCATTTTAAAGTTTCTTCATAGTGTCCTCCATTAGTTTTAGCTCTTTAAGAATGGTAGACCATAGTTTTACCATGCTAATACTATTAGAAACCAAACTATGATTTTTTGCAACCATATGATCAACCTATTACTTTAAGACATTCAACTCCTTTCGTAGTTTCGCATTATGAATGGAGATATATTTTGTGCTATCTTGTGTTGTTATCGTAAAGGCCACATTTGTTGCGATGAATGATTAAGGATTTCTCCTGATGTTGGATGATATAACCTTTTTGTGTCTATGGTAATAGGGTGAACAAGGTCATCTGGATAGTACCTTCACCTCGCCTTTATAATCCTCTTCTTCTGTTAGTCAAAGGTAAAGCTTGATATATCCATGACCCTATTTTCAGGTGGAGGATCAATTCCCATTTCGCTAGATAGGATATGGACACTAGAGAGAGAAGGTTATGATTGAATGTTGGGCTCATCTGCAATTGGCTCAATATTTTCCTCCTTTCCCATTTCTTCCTCTATGATTTCCTCTTCATGCAACCACTTTTGTTATTCCTCTTCATCTTATCTTTTCCTTTCTTCCTCTAGTTTATGATTATTTAATTTTTCTTCTACAAATCCTCTGATTTTCTCTTCTTCACTTCGTCTTTCTTATTTAGTAAACAATATTGCTTCTTATTCTCTTGTTCCTCCTTTTGTATTCACCCTTCCTCTTTTTGCTTCTCTTATGATTATATTTTCTTTTCCTCCTCCCTTTGATTTCTTTGTTGCTCCACCTCTATTGCACCTTTTCAAAGAGGATATTCCTTGAAATTTATGATACTCTCCAATATTGGATCATGCTTTGGCCTCTTCTTCGATGCGAAAATTTCAGTCGTGGAAGTTACTTCCTGCTGAATTGTTTGCATTATAGCTAATGTGTTGTCCTTGATGGAAACCTACTTGATCAAGATGTAAACATTGTGATAAAAAGATGTTTATAAAAATTGATACATATGATACAACTATTATGAAAAGACAAAGTATAGTTTAGTGATATGTGGATGGTAAAGCAAGGTCACATACATATGCATGTATTAAGAAGAAAAGTCGCATACAAAAGGTGCACCATGGTAACTTGAATACCATGGGTCTTTACCATGGTATTGGCCCATTATAATGAGTGTGACAATGGTTATTTGATCCCTTAGAATAATACTAAGGCCATTACTAAGGGATTGGCCTAAGGTATTGGATTCATCTAAAGTTATATAAGGAGATGGAGATCAAAGTATAATTCATTTATTTCATACATATACGCTAGTTTTATTCATGTTAGTCACATACATACATATATATGCTTGTAGGTAGTCGTGTATATATTCTGTGAAAATATTTCCATATGTTTTGAATTTGTACATGGTTGTTGTGTACGATAAGCATATACATACATTGATACACTTTGCAAAAGTCACGTATACCTACTAGGGTTTTGTAGTATGGTTTGTTGATGCCATTTGATCAATTTTGTTATGTTTTTTGTTGTATGTCAATGATGTTTCTCCATGATAACATGTTTTTGACAATACTGGTTGGGTTGAATTGGTTATGAAATGGAATGTTGATTAGTGATTATTCTATTGTGTTGTGATTTGTAATTGGCTTAGTGATCTGTAATATATGTAGTACATGATTCCGTGGTTGTTTTAGTAATGCAGTGATTCAGACTCAGTTGTCATTGATTTTAGATCTATATGCAGATCTTATTCAGGTCAAGCGCGTACATACACAAATATTCCTCAGGATATCAGCTTATACATTTTGACATATGTTTGATCAGGGTTTGTACTGAAAAAAATTGGTTTTTGTGATGAACAATATATGGTATGACATAAATATCAGTGGTAGTCCATTGATATGATCTAATATGGATCGGTTGATCTAGTTCCATTGGTTGATTGTGATTTTGTGATTTATTTGATGATTTATTTGGTTTAGTGATTTGATTGAGTGATTGGTTTTGAAATTGTTACTTGGTTTGGGCTTAATGGTGGAAGTGAGTCTAGTATGAAAATATGATGAAAGGTGGCCTACAATTTTGGTTTGAGTCAGTTGGATCCAATATGAAATATTATGAAAGATGGTCCACATAGGTGATGAGAGTTGGAGCCTTCAGTAAGGGAGTCGACGAGTCCTTCCAGTGGTAGCTGGTAAATGTGTTCAAGGGGTAGGAGCTCCCTTCTGGTGGGTGTCAGTAAACGAGGTCAGGGGGTTAGAGCTCCCTTCCAGCGGGTGCTGGAGAACAAGAGAAGGTTGTAGCCTTCTTCATGTGGGTGCCTCGATACTGGTATTATTCTGCACCAGTACAAGATTGTAAGATGTTTTCCTTTATAATAAATAAATAAGACAAAGTTGACGACAATGATGATTTTCTCCCACATTGGGTTTCCACCTAAAAATCCTAGTTTATTCATGTGTTGATGTGTTTCTTATGTGTGATGGCCTATTATTTTCTTACCTCTCATGATAAATTTTTAATTAAATTCTAATGAAGAAATAATGCACTGTTTAAAGTTGAACAAATGATAAAATATATGAAAAGTTAGTTAACTGGATATACCTTATTTGCCTTTACTAAATTTGTGTACATACACGGGTTGCATTAATAAAATTACCATATGGAGATTAGAATAAGAAATGAAAATTCGAAATGTGTTTAAAATAATAATTCATCCCCCCCTTAGTATTTTTCCAAACAATTGGTATTGGAGCAGGTCACTCTAGTTGAAGCTTTATCGCTTGAAGTGGAACAGGGACGATGGGAATGAAGAAAAAGAAGAAAGCAACTTAAAAAAAGAAATCCATTTAGGAGAGTAGTGGCAGTGACATTTCTAATGTTGTGGAAATATTTGCATTTATAGGTCAGGAACCAGGGAAAATTTTAAGAAGCCCCGTGAATTTATATATATAATAAATCGGTGAATCCCCATGATACATGGAAAATTGAAAGGTGATTTTATCAATAATATAATATGTATATATATCTGTTTTGGAGAATATCTTACCAAATTATGTTATCTTTTAAAACCATGGAGAATATATCACCATATTTTTTTATCTTGTAAAATCACGGCAAATATTTCACTGAATTATAAAACCTTGTAAGATATTGCCGAATCTTTCACTTAATAATAAAGAATTTTTAAAGGGATAAAAAATACCATAATGAGTATTCCTTCTAAAGGATTCAAGACTTGTTAATAAATACATAAAAAACGAAAACACTTATATTTCGTATATGGAATATAAAGATATTTATCATGGAAAGCCAATTAGATTTAGCGCAGGTGGTAGGGAGAAATCCTACAAGTGAAAATGTGTTGAACTCATAACGAGTATTTCTTGTAATGGGTATGACCCTTGTTGTCTAAGAAACCCCTCAAGGACTAAAATATGTATATTCCTCATACAGAATATAAATATATTTCTCATGTATTAAAAAGAGGGAGGATATGAGATGAATGATATAATTACAAAGCCATGTGATGGTGTACTTAGCATTGACTAGTCACAATGGTTGAGAGGTTAGTCATGTACTATAGTTTATATGTTTCAATTCATTTATTTATTTTATTCTTGTATTATAATTATTATTTATTTATACAACTTGGTAGCAACACACATAATTTTGGTAAATAAATGTGTGGTCTAGTTCCAAGTTAGATTTTTTGTCATTTCACCCACAGGCTAAGATTCACACCTAAAATTTGCTATGGATACAGACTATCAATCAAATAAACACAACAAGTTCAAGTATTGGAAATATATCAACTACCCTCGAGGGGGTCTTCGATATTATAGGGCCATGTGGCCTCTCAGATGTAGCCATAATTTTTTCCTAGAATTATTGTTGCGTTGTTATAGCCTGCAGGAAATTATTACATAATTTACATTGAACTAAATAGTACCACTAGTCCTAGCTCGGATCTCAGGATTTACCTTTGATATCTTCGTAAAGTCATACTACTTGGAAAGAAAAAATTGTACCAATAATTGTTGTTGTCGTGATGTAGCATGCAAGAAATTAATACATAGTTTTCATTGGCCTACCTCGTACCACTAGACCTTGCTCAGATCTTAGGATTTTCCCTTTATATCTTCCTAAACTCACTCTGCTTGGAAATATTACTTCAATTCCCTCCTCTCCCCCACAATTGAAGGGTCAGGGTTTAGTAAATATACAACATAATAGGTTCAAATACCGGTAAGCTATCAACTACCCTGCATGGGGTCTTGCATATTACAAGGCATGTGGCCTCTTAGATGTAGCCACAATTCTTTCCAAGCATTATTGTTTTATAACATGCCAGAAGTTAATACATAATTTCCATTGACCTACCTAGTACCACTAGTCCTAGCTTGAATCTCAGGTTTTACCTTTCATATATTCCTCCACTTAAACTGATTGGAAATAAAAAATTTTATCAAACATTTTTCTTTCCTTATTGTATCTTCCAATCAATTAATACATAATTTTTATTGAAATATATAATACCCCTAGTCCTTGATTATATCTCAGGGTTTACCCTTTGTATCCTCCTTAGCAAACCCTGCTTGGAAAGAATACTTAAATGCCCTCGTACCCCAAAATAAAAGGGACACGATTCAATAGATATATGACATAACATGTTCAAATATTGGAAAAATATCAAATACCATGCATGGGGTCTACCAATATTATACCGGCATGTGGCCTCTCAAATCATCTTGAAGAATAGGGTCAAGATGAATCTTTTTGCCGATAATACACCCATTGACATAAATGTTAAATATGGGAATATGAAATTTGTACACTGATAATAGTTTGACAAAAAGTTACACACATATGTGACATCATGGAATACCATAATTAAAGGGTACAACATGTAGGGTAATCACTAGGATTTATATATAGATATATCTCCAAAATGTTAACCCCAAGGGTTGGCTCAGTGGTTTAGAGTATAGTCAAACATGTTACGTGAAGTTCTTTAATATTGTTGCTAGTTGTTGTTTATTCGACTGTGTTCAATTTCCTTGGGTGAGACCCCATGATTAGGGCCAATGGTTTTCAAGGTTTAACATCACAAAAATTTTGGAAGTACTCCGGGGTTTCCATGATTTCATTCCAACTAAAAAAGCAAAATATATATCTCCAAAAAAAAATATTTTTGTTCCCTTTATTATATGTGTAATACAATTTCCCTTGGTCATATAAATGTGGATTCGTCGAAGTACTGTGGGGTTTGCCATGCTTTTCTTCCAAGTAAAAAAAAATAAAAGATATATATCCAAAACAATTGATCGTTGTTCCCTCTCTTATATGTGTAATGCAATTTCCCTTGTTGATATAGATGTGGATTCGTGGCCTCTTTCTGTAGGTGATTTGTATTGTTTTCCTTCCTGCTATGGTCGAAGTAAGAAACCAAATTAAACCTATGTACACAAGAAGGTTACTGTAGAAGTTGCCATATTTTCTAACATTTTTAGGGTTATTGAAAATTTATGGCTTACTGAAAATAAGATACAACTAGTTTTTTTTGATGGATTGAATATAAATTATCAAGTATTACTTCAGGGATTTTGAAATATAAGCTAACTTTTCTAATAAAAAATAAAAAATATGTGGTGACCCCTTTTACTATTCAGTGTACAATTTAGTTTAAGGCAAATAAAATATTTATGGTCAATGATGAAATTGAGTTGTGCATCTAAATATATTGACTTATCAACAATTGATTCAATGGGAGGAAGGGGTGAATGGAAATTTTATAGAATCAAGGGAAGTATTGAAAAATATCCAAATTTGTTGAATATCGTTGAATTTTTTTTTCAATAGAGAAGGGAATAAATTCCACACATTGGAAATCCTTGTTGCTGGAACTTATATAGTTTTTGCACTTTCTATTTCAAAATTTATTCTCTTTGAGCATCTGTTAGCTTACAAAAACCTTGAGTTGAATCATTTTCCTCGTTAGAGAAACATGGAGTTAATGTTGATGTCGACATCCAATGGGACTTCTATGAGTCCTATTCCATGTATTTTTTTGGAAGATACTTCATAGCTTGCTTGGGTGGGGAGGATGTTAGGTCCCTATATTACTAGTGTAGTCCCTTACTATTTTTAGTGTAGCCCCCTTATTGCTATTGTTGTACCCCTGTATTCCCCATATTTTTATTAGTGTGCCCCATAAAATACCACTATTTTTATTGTTGTTCCCTTACATTATTATTGTTAGGTCACCTAGGATTATATTATGACCCCATGGACTCCTATATATAGAAAGGAGGTTTTGTCATTTCTATTATCCAAGAATTTTTAATTTATGTAATGTAAAGGAGTTATCCCCTCAAAGAGGCTGATTTATAAGTCATTGATCTCTCTTTTCTTCTATTTCTTTTAGTTGGTTTCTTAACATTTGGTATTAGTGCTTTGGATCCTAGGGTTTCACAGCCACAAATATGTCATCATGGAATTTTTGCTATAACTTTGTTTCATAGAAGTTTCAGATGCTGAAAAAAAAACCATTTGATTCAAAATCCTGAGGAACTTCGTGTCAAAATTTTAGATCTTGGTTCACTATAGTTTCAGAGATATGATCTGAGCACGTTAGGGTTTTTACAGACTTCAGAATTTCATCTCAATGAGGTGACATTAGGAAAATCATCAGAAATTTCTCTCTGAGCATAAGATCCAAATTTTGTAAAAGTGGAGAAAATCACATGGACTGTAGTTTCTTTTGTATTGATTTTAGAATCAAAAGATGAAACAGTTGCATGTGGTACATCGTCCATGTTTTCTCTACTGAACCAACCCATAATTAGGTTATTGTGGGAGATTGGGCATAAATTTGTCTTGAAGAATCCAAATCATGTATGACCTATTTCATTGGAAATATGACTCAGAGGGATAATATAGGTCTGAAGTTAAAATCATGGGGATCTGAAATCATAGAGATACAGCAGGATCAATAGTGATCTCCTCAAAATCAAGAAAAATGTGTGTATCATTTTTTTAAATTGCATAACGTTTGCTTGAAAAACCAGTTTGAAGTGATTCCAAGGGCATATTTGAGCATAGATATCAATATTGGGTTCTACAATTCCTCTCGGAAAGAATTCCACACCAATAATTCCTCTGAATCTTCTACTATGACGCATGAAGAGGAAGAATTGCAGCATGATATATCAAAATTACGAGACCAAGTGCAACAAATCTCGCTCTTGCAAAAAGTAACCAAAAATTAAATGGAGGCTAACATGGATGGTTTGAAGAAAGGAATGGAAGCTAAGATGAAGGGCATTGAAGCTGATATGAATGGGGTGGAAGCTAATATATATGGTTTGAAGAATGGCATGGGAGCTAAGATTGATTATATATAATAAAAACTAAAATTATACATGGAAGGTTTGAAGGAAGCTTTTAAGGAAGGTTTGACAAAGTCGCTACAAGAAATGTTTCCTAATGGTGAAAAGGTACTAGAGGAAACTCATAATGAGAAGAAAATAAATGTTAATAATGATTTCATAAGCTATAACGTTGGATTGAAGACCCGCCATATTCCAAAGATCGATATGAGGAATTTTGATGGAAAGGATCTCGTAGCATGATACTAAAACTGGAGCAATATTTTGATCTCCATAATGTGAAAAACACACAAAAGGTATGTATTGTAACTTTATATTTTGAACACAGTACATTTTTATGGTATCGATGGCTTTTCTCTCGTAAAAAAATTGTCACTTGGTCAATATTTACAGAGGAAATGATAGCACATTATGAGGATACAAAGAGAAACACCTTCTTTAGACACTTGATAAATCTCAAAAAAAAGGTCTCAATGGATGAGCACATTTAGGACTTCCAAAAATTGAATATAAGGGTAGCTAATATTCTAGAGTAACACATGATTGATGTTTTCATAGGGACTTTAAAGGATAGAATCCAACATGAGGTTCACCTTCGAGAACGTGAGTCATTGGAGAAGGCATTCAAGTTGGGAAGAAAAATTGAAAGAAAAATTATGGCGACAAATAAGCCTACCACTCACAACTATAAATAAGGAACTGTTGTTATTCCAAGACTTCAAAAACCTACAAGGTTGACACCATAATGATTGGAAGCAAAAAGAGAAAAAGGGATTTTCTACAGTTGTGATAGCAAATACACTAAAGGTCCTAAGTGTTCTGAGAAGAAACTATTTAACATAGATTCTATTAGTGAAGAGCTTCCCAGATTATCCACAATATTTAGGAAGAAGAGTATATACACCAAGAACAAAATGAACAAAAACTTCAAAAGAAGAGGATATACACCAATAACCAACCATAGAGAAAGAAGAAATGAATCTGACGATATCCTGTAATGCATTGGGAGGTATTACCACTCCTGAAACTCTCAATATAGATGAACATATCAAGAAGAAAAATGTAATAGCATTGATTAATTCCTAAATTACCCATAATTTTATTCATTGTAAGGTAGCCAAGGAATTAAATTGCTTCCTATACCCACAACCAGAGTGTCAAGTGATGGTTGCAAATGGAGGAACTATAAATTTCTCTCGAAAGTGCCATAATATCAAGTTAAAAATGGGGGAATATATATTGAACAATCCAATGCAATCCATTCCAATGGCTGGTTCTAATGTTGTACTATGAGTACAATGGTTACAATGTTTGGAGATGGTAGCTTTTAATTTTCAAGAACTTTTCTTGAAAAAAAATTTCAGAAGGAAAGGAAGTTGAATTACGGGGTATCGTAGGGAATCTTGGAAACATAATAAGCTCTAATGTCATGAAAAAAACTTCTAAAGAAAGAAAAACGAGGTTTGATTTCAAAATTATGCCCACTAGAAGTTCCAACATCAAAATCATCTATTTCTCTAGATCTCCAAAAAGTCTTGGAAAATCATTCCAAGGTTTTTGAAACTCCCAAAGGACTCCCACCTATTCGTGATCATGACTGTGCTATTAATTTGATTCCAAGAAGTGTTCCTCCAAACATCAAGCCTTATAGATATCCTTATGTCCAAAAGAGTGAAATTGATCGTATGCTTATAGAAATGCTAGAGGCTGGTATAATTCAACCTAGTCAAATTTATTTCTCTACTCCAGTAGTATTGGTGCACAAGAAGGATGGATCATGGCGCATGTGTCCAGGTTATAGGGAGCTCAATAAGCTCACCATTAAAGATAAATTTCTCATTCATGTGATTGATTAATTATTAGATGAATTACATGGAGAAAATTATTTCACTGAGTTGGATCTTCGTTCAAGATATCATCAAATAAGAATGAATACTGAAGACATTTTCAAAACAACATTTAGAACTCATGAGGGTCATTATGAATTTTTGGTCATTCCTTTTGGCCTTACCAATTCACCTTCTACATTTCAAGGGTTGATTAATTCCATTTTTAGGCCCTTCCTTGAAAATTTGTGTTAGTATTTTTTGATGATATACTAATCTACAATAGGTCTTGGAAGGATCATGTTCAACATGTTGATAGGGCACTCAAACTATTGGAGGAGAAACAATTATATGCAAAAACCTCCAAATGTTTCTTTTGAGTACAAGGGGTGGAATATCTAGGTTATATTGTATCTCAATAGGGTGTTAAGGTAGACTCTAACAAAACTAAATCCATTAAGGAATGGAAAGTCCCCACAACCATAAAGTAGTTGCGAGGATTTCTTGGGTTAACAGGGTATTATCACAAATTTGTTAAGAATTATGGGAGAATAACAACACCTCTAACAACATTATTAAATAAAGATGAATTTTCATGGACTCCTGAAGCAACTAAGGCCTTTAAACATCTTAAGGAGGCAATGTGACAAGCACCGGTCTTAGCTATGCTAGACTTCACAAAAACCTTTATTGTGGAATGTGATGCCTCAGGAAATGGAATTGGTGTTGTTTTAATGCAAGAAGGAAGACCCATTTCTTTTGAAAGTCATAAAATCAAAAGAAAGTATTTATACAAAGCTATTTATGAGAAGGAAATGTTGGTAATACTACATGCACTAAAGAAATGGTGATCTTACCTAATGGGCAGACACTTCAAGGTAAAAACTAATCATGATAGTCTTAAATAATTTTTGGAAGAAATAATATCTTAAGAAGAGCAACAAAAATGGGTCTCAAATATGGTGGGTTATGACTTTGAAATCATGTAAAAAAAATGGAAGCTAAATGTTGTTGCAGATGCGCTCTCAAGAAAGGATGAGGATGTGGAAGTATTTCTTTATGCCATTTCTATTATCCAACCAGATTGGATAACTGAAGTAAGGGAGGAATGGAAGAATGACGAATAGGTGTGGACACTCATTCAAAATTTGCAGCAAGGTCCCAATACATGTGATACATTTAGTTGGAAAAATGATTCTTTATAGTAGAAAGATCGCTTATATATTTTTAAGAATTACCAACTAAAACAAAAGATTCTTTTGGAATTTCACATGACCTCTCCCTTGGGAGGAAACTCGGGATTTTTAAAAATGTACCACAGGGTGAAGAAATAATTTTCTTGGGATGGCCTTAAATATGATATTCAAAATTTTGTTGTCAAATGTTTGGTTTTCTAGCAAAATAAAGTAAAGTTATGCTACAACCTTTATCCAGTCCAACTCAACATTGGGAGGAGGTTTCAATGGATTTTATCACAGGTTTACCTAAGTCCAAAGGAAAGAGTCTCATCATGGAGGTATTTGATAGAATTACCAAGTATGAAAAATTTTGTGCATTATCTCGTCCATTTAAAGAGAGTACAATTGCTACTGAATTTATGGAAACAATTCAAAAGCTACTTGGAAACCCCAAGATTATTGTATGCAACAAAGATTGCATTTTCACTGGAAATTTTTGGACGGAATTATTTTCTTTTTTGGGTACTCAACTAGCTCATAGGTTGCCTTATCATCCTTAAGATGATGGGGAAACTGAGATAGTGAACATATTTTTGGAAGGATATATTCGTTTATTTGTATATGATAAACAAACATAGTTGGTCAAGTGGTTACCTTTGGCTGAATGGTGGTATAATACTTCCTTCCACACTATATCAAAAATGACCCCATTTATGGCACTTTATGGATATCATCCACCATCCATCAAATCATCTTTAAGTGAAAATCCTAAGGTTCAAGTAGTGGAGGATCACATCGAGGATCAATAACAAGTTCTCCAACTCTTAAAAGATAACCTAAATTTTGCCACATAATCGAATGAAACAAAAGACATATCAATATCGCAGCGAGTGAAGTTTAAATGTAGGTGACTAGGTACATTTACGGCTACAACCATACAAAAAAATGTCCCTCAAGAAAGCTAAGAAGGATAGTAAATTATTGCCAAAGTATTACGGTCATGTTGATGCCTCGAAATTCGCTACAATAACATGTGGGGATGACCACCCGGTCCGGATCTTAAAGCAGTTCCTTTTCCATTTGGAATGGTTGTTCTGACTAGTTTAACTAGGTCTAGTTGCCTTCTCTCAATCTATAATGGCTTAAAATATAAATTTTGTCTACCAATGGAGAAGAGACATCATATCATCCCTCTTGCTAATCAGGCAAGAAAGTGATCCTTAAGCTAATTTGGGACACAACCAAGCCACAACTAAAGTTTTTCCTCTTTGGGAAGAGGACTTATAGTAATGTAAGAATTAAATCTAAATGAAAAATTATTCTAAAATGCAAGAATTTTTTTTTTTATCCTAATCCTATCTCAATGAGGGAGATATAGATCTAACCCAACCAAAAGTAAGATATTTCAATTATTGGGATTTAAATATGTCTCGCTTATAATGAATATCAAGATAATGAAGTAGTTCAATAGCTAACATTGTATATACCAAAACATATTCTATTCAGAGACCTCTTAACTAAAATAATCAACCAACAACCTTTGAGAAGTAGTTCATAAAATGATATTGATTGTTAAATCAATAATTCGAAGAATTAAACAGTAATATGAGGAAATAGTTCAAAAAATAACGTTGTTTGTGAAATCAATTATTAAAAGATAATTTTATGAGTAAATAATTACTCATAAATTAGAATTCAAACCATAAGAACAGAGATAAATAATAACATATAATTGAGACATATTACCCATATCGACAATAGTGCACAAATATGAACAAAATGACACGTTATTTCCATCATAAAGTGAAACTAGTATTTAAAACAATAGTATTAGAAATACCAATTTACTGAATCCATTTCTCTGGCTCTGGTCTCCAACAATCATTTACAATTCTTGAACTTCTGCTTTTAAAACTAGAGTTGCAATAGTACAAGCTTTGTTCTCCATACATAATTCAACATGCAATGAAAAAATCCTTAATAATACCCAGATCTGAGTTTTCTCTCCTCTACCCTACAACTCTAAATCCTCTATACAATAGTTCCTTAAATAATTCTTGAATTGGAGAGAAGAGGATCCCCTATTGCATTCTACAATCTGTTATTTATAATATTTACAAAAGGATTTCTTAAATAGAATTTTTTTTTAAGTGGTTCTGCTCAATCAATTTCCATTGGCTCAAAATCATATTCTTAAATTGTTGGAGCCTTCTCAATGATTGTGATCTTCTTCTTCTCATCTATTCAACTATTTCCTGCAAAGACAAATCAAAACTAATTTAAAATGAAAAAATAAAATCAAAATACCAAATCTGGAATTAAAACAAATCCAATTAAAATAAAAGAAATTTGAGCTTTCTAATGATGCATGTAAATATTTAATTGGTCGAGGAGATCATTAATTAATGGATATGTACTTAGAAGAAGCTATGGGAAAATGAGAATGTAGATAATTAAACTCAAATTTTGATTTTAGTTAAAAATTCGGAGCTTGATTTTCTGATGAATTTTATACCCATTAAATGATCAAATCTGGTAATGAAACCACTTCAGAAATTTTCTCTATCATTTTATCTTTCTAATAAGCTGTCCTGGACCTCATTTGGCTATTTATGAGTTTCTAAAGTTGGTATATTAAAATTGCGAGATTGTGGAATTTATGTTCCTTGGGCTAAAAATCATGATAAATTAAACATAATGAGCTCTAATTTAACCAAAGGTTAAAAATAATGGAAATCACGAAATAATCCAACAATAAAACATTTCCATAGGTCCCACATAAATAGATGAAGTAATATGATTTTGTAAAGATAAGTATTTCAAACAGACTCGAGTAAAAGTGATGAATCCAAATTTGAGAAAAATTGTTTTAAACTTTCCTCATATGAAAAATAGAAGAAGGTAGAGATAGGAGTTTTTAATAAATTTTATATCTATTTTATGATTGGTCTCTAACATCACTTCGCTGCTAGTGAGCCTAAACAGTACCCTGAAGAAGTTGTCTTTTATTCCATATAAGCCTAGAACTGCTCCCAGTGAGCGTTCATAGCCCCGATGGGTTTACTTTTATTTCCCATGCTTCCTCTTTTAATCACCCTTTTGATAAGCGCATTTGAAAGCTTTTATTTTATGATGTATTTGAGTGAAATAGGTGGGATGGTAATAGAGATTTATGTTTAATGGACATAATACTTTCATAATGTTTACTCCAAATTCTTTTCCTAGAACTATAAATCAAAAGCTTTTTATGTGGAGGGGTGGGAGGGATTCATTGTGTTAAACTAAAATTAGTTCTTTCCTTGAAAAAGTAAACTCAATCACTTAGAAAGGATGTGTGTCCCTCCATGAAAAATATTTAAAGAAATATGGTATTATGGTTCCATAAAGATATGCCTTTAATGATAAATCAAATTCACTAAAATGGATAGAGTAAAAGATCTCTCATGTATGCCAATCACTGTTAGGTAAGAAAAATATATTTCACATAAATAATGTCAAAGTCACCAAAATCAAAACTAAAAGAAAAAGAAAAAAGGAAAATTATTCCTAATCTAAAGTAAGAAAAGAAATCAGCAAACAAAAATAAAAATGAAGAAGATGAAAGGTAAAAGAAAAATTGAAATTTAAAATATGAACTCCAACAAGACTACTTATACAAATGTCTCAACAAAAGAGATAAAATAAAATAAACATATGTAAATTCATTCCTATGTTGAGATTTTAAATTTTTTATCTTGCAAAGTTATCAGAAACGAAGCTCTCAAAATGTAGTAGTCAAATAGCAGTGATGATGGATAATATGCCAAATGTGAAGTCCCTATCTGTTGAAAAATTTCTTGTTTTGAAGACAAAACCTACATAAAAGCATACTAACCATTTTATAATAAAAGAAATGATTCAAATTTAAAAAACTAAAGGTCCAGAAACTCACCAATTTAATTGATTTGATGAGGATCATTATTTCTTCTCTTAAGAATCTCAAAACAAACTGAAGAAAAGAGAACGAACTTCAAAATTGATCTAGTAGAGGTGTGAAAGGTTCATGAAGACCTGTAAAAGCCGAGTTCAAGATCAGCAAAAACTAAAAACAAAACTGAAACCAAAAGTAAAGAATGGAAATGAATAAAAGTGGGCATATGAAACTTACCATTGGAGAATTACATTTAATCTTACCTGAGAGAGATGATTTTCTCCAATAAAAGTTAACATCTTCCTTTAATTAGAATTGAAAACATGAAGAATTTGAGCTGATTGAAATTTTTTTGACCCAAAATCATTATTTATTGAATCTAAACTAAATAAAGCAGTAAAATAGAAAAAAACAATGTTTCATGTTCAAGGAATCAGAAATAAATTGAATCCATCATAAATGAGAATGACGATATGCTCCTTTATGAATTGCAACAATGAATGTTCTCTTTGTTTCTTCCATTTTGAATTTATATTAGCCCCAAAATATTGAAATTGATTCAAAATCCCAAATAATTTAGCAATTATGTATATGAAGAGGACCTGAATCTTTATATGATAAGTATGGAGCGAAATTCAAAATAAAAGTGAATTAAAATATGAATTAATGATTGGTCCATTATCTTTACTTGTTCCAAATTTCAGAAAGAGAGGAATAACCTGTTCAGAGTTGTTCCAAATTCCTTATTAGTGAAGCAGATTGCCAAAAAGAGTAAAAGAAGTCCATATACATACACCATGAAGGATGTATATCCCTTTAGTCAGAAAGTCATCCCTATGAATGAATACTTTGATTTGGAAAAATTATGATTGAAATAAATCCAAGTTTTGGACCACCATGATAGCATGAAAGTAGTATATATATTCAAAGATAATCAAATAAGATTCCATGTATACATAATGAAATATCATAATGTAATGATGAGAGACCTGCGAAGATTATTAACCCAATTTTCTGAAGTTCTAAGTTTCTGAGAGAATCAAAGAAAAATGTAAGAGATCAAGTTTTCCAAAATTCTCAAATGGAAATAAATTTGATATAAAGATATTTTTTATAAGGTTTCCGACGACATTTGTTTTCAGAATTTTATTGAACTTTTTCCTCCATTACAAGAAGTCTTAGTATTTAGAATATTGTGTGTAGAAAGATATTGGAACAAATGCTTTCGTGTAACTTTTAGGAACAAAAATTACGATATTGATCACGTCTGATAAGAAATTCTTGATAAATATATAATGTAAAACTATTAACTTTGTAATGCATCAAACATTCACGTATCATAGGTAAAATTTTCATAAGAGTTTATAAAGTAGCTATGATAACTTTCATTCCAATAATTTGAACTTTTGTAAAAAAATATTGCAAGAGAATTTACATTTACCTGTAAAATTAGCTTCTAACAGAGGAATTGGAGATTTAACAAATATGAAAATAAATCAAGTGTCAAATATCTCAAAATCCTTTTATGAAGCCAAAATCAATTTTAAAAAATTATGAAACCAACAAATTCCAATGAAGATAGTAAAATAGGGGTCATTTCCCTTACTAAATATGATGGATAAGATAATGGAAATAAAAGAAAACATGAAGCTCAGAGAAATAAATCTTAGAATTCGTTTTTAATTCTTTCAATATAATACAAACCCAAGAATCTAATAAGCAAACAACTTTGAAATTGTGAGGAAAATATCGAAAAATGAAAAGGATAGGATCAGGATTCAAAATTCATCAATTAGAGGCTCCGAGTCCCTTTGGAATAAATTAATATAAATAAAGCGAAAAAAAATTGGCGAGTGTGATGAAATGGTTAAACTCTTCTTGGAAAATTGCGAGATTTGGAACGAGCATAGATAAAATCACGGATAAGATCACTCACCGCAAGCATTTTAATGCCAAATTTCCTTGGTTTGTAGCAATTTAGAGCAATAACGAGCATAATAATTTCATTCTAGATAGACCGATGAGAGGCAAAATATGAAAATGTGTGTTCACATGGTCTTTCATGTAGGTCAATGCCTTGCCGAATGTTTCAGATTGCGAGTTTATTTTCCATGCAGAACTTAAAATTTTTGATTGCCACCTTTGCCAATATGTGATCAATTGTTATATAAAAATTAAATGACAATGACAGAGAGGCATATATTGGCATCTATCACATTTTAAGATCTTAAGACAAGGCTTATTTTTAATTGTGCGATGCAATATAAGTATTTCAGTAGTAAAGATGCGATATGAGCATATGTGGTAGGAAACTGCGATGGAACGATGGCGATATCAAAGAATAATCATATTCAAAGATTGGAGTTGTTCAATAAAAGGAAACGTTAGTATTATTCTTATGAAAGAAGGAATGAAATAAGGGCGTGGATCATTGGTGGGACCGAATTTTTGACTTTTATAAGAATTCAAAGATCGGAAGATTTGAGCACAAGATGTAAGATTGTTGATATCCTGACTTGCGATGAAGAACAAACTTGATAGTTTTATTATATGGATTTAATTTCATATTGGATCCAGGACATCAGAACCTTTAAAAATATGCTCCTATAAAAATTTTGATTTATCAATGGACGCAAATTATTTCAGAACTAAGTTTAAACGTAGAATCGGGTCCAGGGTTGTGTGAACATTGCAATTTTTGATGAAGTCATTTTATTGGAGAATGAGTGAGAAGGGAACAATAGAGGACTTGAATCAGAGGTTTCTTATTGGGAAATGGTAAGATATGTCTCCGATAATCTATTGCGATACAGAGGATTTCACGATATAGATGATGTGATATCGGAAGGAAAGGTTCATCAGAGATCAGAGGGAATGGGAATATCGGGGGATGGGAAATATTTGGAGTATGCTCATTTTAGAAACCCCCGATATGTGAATTGCGATATATGACATGCCATATGTGGTGTCGATGATTTCTTAAAGTTTTCAATTCAAAAAGAAAGTGACTAATTTAACTTTGCTTTAAAATAAGTAACCCTTTAATAATTAAATTTATTGTCAGAATATCTGATCGGAAAGTAATTTTATTAGAGATTTCTTATGAAGAGAGTTCCAAAATATAATGATATGATATGACTCTTATGAGAATTTATCAAGGCTTACCAGGATTTCAATGAATAGAATCAAAATTATACAATCCTCAACTTTAGTTGAAATCATAAATACTTCCTCGAACATGTTGCAAAATTGAAAAAGGGTTGGCTACATGCTTATCTTAAGTCTTCATAATCAAGTCGATGAAGACATGCAAACGAAACAAAATAGAAACAATAAATAACATTTGAAAAGTAAAACTAACAATAAATGATGATAAACCTGTAAACACATACCTCCAAGAATTTTGATTGTAAGTTTACCTCATGAATCTTCAACTTCTCCCAAATTTTCTCAAAATTTTCATAAGTTCAACATCACCTACTTATTTAATCTAAAATTCTAAGTAATGATTTTTTTCAAATTTCATCCACCGCAAATTTATATCGGAGGAAAAAAATGGTGAAAATGAGCTCTTTTTCCGAAATACTTAAGATTCAAAAATTTCCAAGCTGTAGCAGATCCTTGTAATTTCTTCATGTATGATCAATGTGATGAATTTTGAAAAACAAGATAATTAAAGGCTTGACGAATATGTATGATCTGATTATTCAAGAGTTACTAAACTGTTTTAGGCCACTTTTTCAAAAATGAAAGGGGATGCTAATAAGAACTTGGATTCATTGCTTGCTTATAGAAAATCTGAAATAATGAAATAAGTGCAAATAGAAAAGAAATCTAATCTAAATTATTCTATTCCTATTTCTAACTTAATGAAGGAAACATGGCTAGGTATAGTAATACTTTCAATTAAACCATGCAAACATTTTAATTCCTGCATGTATGTACATGTTAAACATTAGTAACAAAAATACAAATATAACTAAAATAAGGAAATACAATCTAGAAGCATAATGTACAATCATTTCTAATATATTTAAAGAAAGAAACTTATTTATGATTGCCTTATCTTGAAATATCATTTCCAGCTAAATTTTAATTGGATCATGGAAATATGGATGGATTTCCATTACTGATTGGGACAGGATCAAAAGAGGCGGTGAAAATCAAGATCGTGAATAAGAAATTTTAGATACAATGGCTTGCATGATTTTGTTTGTGTTATGTTCAAGTTTTAAATTATTAACGATATTTGGTGAAAGAAAATTCTCCTAATATTTTTCAAATGGATCAATGAAAAACATATGGAAGTTTGATAGATCCAACAGAAGATTATTAATTGAATTAGATTGCTGGTCATATTATGTAAATACACTCTCTTGCTAGCGCTTCTTTCAAGAAGAAATAAGTAATTGGAAAGAAATGAACATCAATTGGAATTGCAAATTTAATAGCTCTTGATGTTCACAATTATAATTTTAATATTCATTTTTCGATTGAGGTAATGCATCAATTGAGTGTTCAATATTAAGCTACTCAATATGCCAGCACAAAGTATCTAAACTGTAATACTAAAAACAAAAAAGAATTATGAAGGTAAACAAAATAAATGACGAAATAATAACAAAATAGAATCGTAGTTTACACTAGTGTTGCAATTATTGTTACAACACAACTGGGGCTGACTTAAAACAATTTTCTCTTTACAAGAATTGGGCATAATAATGAAATTAGAATGATTGCTGATACCAACTTGTGAATTGAAGAGAGGGCTATGAATATGAATAGGAATGCGAGCTTGATCGTCATATAAATCATAGATTAGAATTGTTTCTTGAATGATGAAATCATGAGTATGGTTAATTTTTTAAAAATGAGAACTATTTGAAATAATTTTTGAATTAGAGTGTTCTTCATTTTCACATGTGATTAGAATTTGATAATCAGAATTCAATTGTAAAGAAGTCAAATCAATATCTTCAATGTGAAAATAGCTATCATAAACAACCTCACGATATTCTTTAGAATTTCCTTCGATCTCATTCAATTTATAAAAAAGAGGAAGAATATTAAGCTCATGTCCATTAATGCCAGAAGAATGATCAATAGTTAATTCTCTATCTTCATAAAAACTAATCAGCAATTCATTTAGATCAATCTCTTTGTTTTCTGAAATATCTTTAAAGTGAAGAGAAGATAAATTGCTATTAGAAAAATTATTAGGATAAAGGGAAAAATATGAATACGAAATAATGCATTTGAAAATGTCTCTATTTTAGAAGAGTCTTTTGCATTTTCTTCATTACAAATTTCAGATTTAAGATCATTTACTTGGCTAATTGTGCTTTCTTGAATAATATGCTTTGTTGTCCTGAATTTGGCTTTTGCTTATCGTAAAATAATTCAGAAATTTGTATAGATGATTGCGTATTATTGGAAATTTTAATCGTTGCTTGTATTTGCTGGATTATGCTCTGATTTTCTGATTCTACCACATATTAATTTTCAGATTTCAAAGCAGCATATTCTTCAAGATTGTTGCTAATATTTGCTTGTATTTGAATAGTGAAATTTTCTAAAATTTATGATTGAGATTGATTGACATGTGAAGGTGCACCTTGATCAAAATAAATATTGTAAGAAGTATGCACTAAATGAAGGAATTGATCATAAAAAATAGAGACCACTTTATCATTGTTTGTTTGCACCTCCATATTGGAATTTTCAATAATGTTAATGAAATTGGAAGGAGATTGAGAAAAACTTGAAATAATTTCACATGGATTATGAATGGGAGGAAGAGAGGAAATATTTTCAAACCAATCTAATAATTCATGTTTCAAAGGTTTATCTTCAATTTTTAATTTTAAACAATTTAAATGAAACCTGATGGTAAAATCAATCAAAGATTCATTTTCAAATCTTTGTAAATATTCAAAATCATCACATCCCTATTCGTACATATAGCCATCCAATTTACAAAGTAATATTGTAATAAATTAATCCCAACTATGAATTGAGGCAACTGGAAGTCATTGACACTATCTTTTGGATTTTTCCAACAATGTAAGGGTAAAAATCCTACCTCAAATACCTTTATCAATTCCTTGAAAAATATAATTTGAAATTTTTTGAATAAATTGAGAGGCATGATTAAATGTATAAGTATTCCTCTTACCATTAAACTTTACCTGAGACTAGTGTCTTACTATTTCTGGTGGAGTATTGGAAGACTTACGTCTAGAAACACAACTCCAAATTGGAATTTTAAGAGGAGCCATTGTAATAAAAATAAAATGTTATAATACAACGACTCCAAAGTGAAACAAGTCTCGAGCCCTCCTTTTAGCGCCAAAATATTGATGCCTCGAAATTCGCTGCAACAACATGTAGGGATGACCACCCGGTCCAGACCTTAAAATATTTCCTTATCCATTTGGAATGGTCTTTCTGACTGGTTTAACTAGGTCCAGTTACCTTCTCTCAATCTCCAATGGCTTAAAATATAACCTTTGTCTACCAATGGAGAAGAGACATCAGACCATACCTCTTGTTGATCATGCAAGAAAGTGATCCTTAAGCTAATTTGGGGCTAAGCCAAGCCACAACCAAATTTTTTCCTCTTCGGAAAGAGGACTTCTAGTAATGTAGAATTAAATCTAAATGCAAAATTATTCTAAAATGAAAACAAAAGGAACTTTATCCTAATCATATATCAATTAGGTAGACATAGATCTAACCCAGCCGAGAGAAATATATTTAAATGATTGGGGTTTAAATATGTCTGGCTCATAATGAATATCAAGATAATGAAGTAGTTCAGTAGCTGACATTGTATATACAAAAACACATTCTATTCAGAGACCTCTTAGCTGAAATAATCAACCAACAACATTTGAGAAGTAGTTCATAAAATGATATTGATTTCTAAATCAATAATTCGAATAATTAAACAATAATATGAGGAAATAGTTCACAACATAACATTGTTTGTGAAATCAATTATTAAAAGACATTTTTCTGAGTAAATCGTTACTCAGAAATCAAAATTCAACCCATAAGAGCAGAGATAAATTATAACATATAATTGAGAGACATTACTCATATCGACCATAGTGCACAAATATGAATAAAATGACACGTTCTTTCCATCATAAAATGAAACTAGTACTTAAAACAATAGTATTAGAAATACTAATTTATTGAATCCATTTCTCTCACTCTAGTCTCCAACAATCATTTAATATTCTTAAAATTATGCTTTTAAAACTAGAGCTACAATAGTAGAAGCTTCGTTCTACATACATAATTCAACATGCAAGGGAAAATTCCTCAATAATCCCAAGATCTGAGTTTTCTCTCCTCTACCCTAAAAATATAAAACCTCTATACAATAGTGCCTTCACAAATTCTTGAATTGAAGAGAAGAGGATCCCCTATTACATTTTACAATATGCTATTTATAATATTTACAAAAGGATTTCTTAAATAGAAAGCTTGTTGAAGAGTGGTTCTGCTCAATCATTTTCCATTGGCTCAAAATCATATTCTTCAATTGTTGGAGCCTTGTCATTTATTGAGATCTTCTTCTTCTCATCTCTTCAACGGTTTCCCGCAAAAACAAATAAAAAATAATTTAAAATGAAATAATAAAATCAAAATACCAAATCTGGAATTAAAACAAATCCAATTGAAATTTAATTACATATTTAAAATCAAAGAAATCTGAGATGTATACTCATGCATGTGAATACTTAATTGGTCGATGAGATCATTAAAGAATGTATTTGCACTCAAAAGAAGCTATGGGCAAATGAGAATGCAGATAATTAAACTCAGAAATTGAATTTATTTAAAAATTTAGAGCTTGATCTTCTGTTGAATTTTAGACGCATTAAATGATCAAATCTGGTAATGAAACCACTTCGGAAATGTAGGACTAGATCCAGGCGAGAAATGGGGAGTAAGAGGGGGGTGGCCAAGCCCCTTACACTTGTGCCTAGCACAACAATGGGGTCACAAGGGGGGAAAATCCCCCCTTGTTGGGGGGTTTTCAGGGGGGCAGTAGCTACCAAAGAAAGGATACACAAGGGGATCCTAAGGGTGAAAGGAAACACCAGATTCTAAAGGGAATATGTTTTTTAAAAAACATGTCTAAAAGAACTGTAAAAGAATGGAAAAGCACTCAGAAATAGTGGTTGGAAATGTTGCACACTAGACTCCTCAACTCAACAATTCTCTTTCTAAATGATGGAGTTGTACTCTAAATCCTAGGGGTTTTTTTCCTTCCTCAATGAGAAAGTAATAAGAGGATCTAGGACTAGAGTTTACTTAGGAAAGAACAAAAACACATCTCCGCACATATGAAATAATCTTAGCAAAAACTCGAAAATATGAAAAAATATTGTAAATTTTGTAGAGTGCATAAACTGACCTAAAATGTGTGTTGGGCGCAATTTATTGGCTAAAACGTGTGTTGGGCACAATAAAATGGCTAAAAAGTGTGCTCTCTTCCTACTTCTCTCGCTCAACATATCTAACCAAAATGTTGTCATCACTTGCTGAGCTGGTATCTATGACCTACAAAAAGATATGAAACCCCAACATAAACGAATTTTTTTCTAGAAAATAAAAGAGGTCTAAGAATAGAAATTGAGAGGAATAAATTTTTTGAAGAAACATTGAAAATGGTTGAAAAAACAGTCACCAAGTTTTTGAATTACTACACAAGTGGAGTCATTATTTTTTAGTATGAAAATTCTTAGCATGTGTATGGAAAATGCTTTACTTAAAATGTTGGTTACATGTAGCTATAACAAAAAAATATGAATGTTTATGCTTCATATCTACAATAAAAAACGAATAAAAACCATGCAACAAAACAAATATTGCGAACATAAAAATATAACAACAAGAAATTAAAGTGAAATAACCCAATGAAGGACTTAATAAAATTATAATTTTATTAAAACACCCGGTGACGAGAAATTACCACATCGATTTGTATTTCCCCCTCCGTGGGATGGATCTATTTCTTCTCCTTGTGCTTCAATTGTGTGTTTCTCTCTAAATTTGCAATGGGTAGAAAACAAAAAGACGGCTTGAACTCATGTGGGAGTTCAAATGTAATGAGACGATATTGGTGATGATGAAAATGGTCATGGTGAAGAATAAATGGAAAACCATCTTATTTATAACCAAGTATTGAGCTAAATTAGCAATTATAAAATATTATTGACTAAATAAAAATATAGTTATTGAGAATATTTTATTATATTTTATGAGAGGGAAAGATATTCAAAATGGTCAAATATATTAATTTAGAAAGTGGTTGAAGTAATTAACAGGTAAAAATGATTTAATAATAACTTTGTGAGAATTAAGAAAGAAATAATTATTAAGTAATAGTTTAATAATTATCTCATAGGGAAAATAAAGAATAATAAATAAATAATGGTTTATTTAATTATTCCAAGACTATTAAGTCAAAATTAATTAAGAAATAATTATTTCTTTAGAAAAATAAACAAATAATTATTTATTTAATTATTCTTATGGGATTTTTTAGTTTTTAATGAGAAATGATTTATAAAAAGTTTACCAAATTATTTTCTACAATGAGATTTGGTTTTACCATGGTAAAATTAATCCTACACGATGTATTTCGATCCACCTAGTAAGAAATACCTAGATGCTAATTTTTTGGGTGATAACACTCATCCTTTCATCTTGTTTTTTCCTGTAGGTAAATTGTTCAACTTCTCTTGTAATAACTAGTTTTTTTCCACTTAACATTTGACACACTCCCTTGGATTAAAATAGTTGTTGCATTTTCCTTTTCCGGACTAAAAAACTATCATCATTAAATTCACCATAATATCAAACACTTTTTTTGCACCAAGAGGAGCTCTACAATATAGTATAGGAGACATGTTGTCATGTAGCATTACATCTAAAAATAATAAAATAATATTTACATTAACAAATTAAAAATAGTAATAATAAAAAAAAATAACATCGACTATAAGTAAAATTATTTAATTTCCACCTTAATTTTACATCAACTTGATATAGAGAGATAAAGTAATCGAAAGTGTAAAAAAAAAAAAAAATTAGCTTTTTAGTATGAGGGAGATATGTGATTTATTCACTATTTAATACAAATTTTACATATGGCATGTAAAAATAATATCAATGATACTACACGATATGTAATTCATTCTATGTTAACCGAACTAGAAGGGCCTAACCCCAAGGGCATCGAGGATATTTGACCTTGTAACCTCCTCGTCAATGAGATACTTAGCAACAGGAACTCGACCAACTGAGCTATCCCCTGGGGCTAAAAAAAATGTATACTAATAACAATATATATATATATATATATATATATTTATTTATTTATTTATTTATTTTGGAGACACTCTTACATATAAAACTAATAAAACAATACTTACATTAACAAATGAAAAACAGAAGTAATAAAAAAAAATTGATACTTTAATTTCCACCATATTTTAAAATCAACTTTATATAGAGATAAAGTAATTGAAATTGAATAAAAAACTACTTTTTAATATGATGTAGATATGCAATTTCTTCACTATTTAATATTGAGTTGACATATAGCATGTACAAATAATATCATTGATATTATATGATGTGCTCAATTAACATGTACTATTAAAAACAAAAACAAATTAAGAAAAAAAAATTAGTATCAACCATAAATAAAATATTTCAATGTCCATATTGAATAACATAGTTGTATATAATCCTTTTATAGAGAAAATTTGAGTAATTTAAATTTGATTCTTAAGATGGTATTTATATATAAAATTTTAAAAATATTAATAACAGAAAAATAGTTTAATGTGGGTTATAAATAAAAAATTTCAATATGTATGTTGAGTAAAAGATTTTAATATCATATATATATATATATATATATATATATAGAGAGAGAGAGAGAGAGAGAGAGAGAGAGAGAGAGAGAGAGATCCTTTGAATATATATTTTCTATTTTCTAATATGAGGGGACAAGTTTTATCATTTTAATGTGGACAAGGTTAATCATAAACACAATAATTCAATGTCAACTCATTATACAATATATAAAACAAATGAAAATAAAGAATTCTTATAAACTTTTTTTCTGTTGTATTTCTCAAAACAAACATATATCCATCTTAACTTTGGATATACCAAGCGCAAAGAGGAATCAAATCTCTAAGGGCGCAAACCTTTCCTTAAGTTTTTCACTCATAAAGAGGTCTACATCTTGAGAGATTTGAACCCTCTCAATGCTTGGTAGATTCAGTGTTAGAATGAATCTATTGTGGAATTTAAAGCAACTACAACTTGACACTTTGTCGTGAAAAAATGCTAAAAAGGATTTTTCCAATAATATTTGTTTCCAAACTTAAAAATTTATTATGCAAATGTTTTTTTTCTAAAAAAAACTTTGATAAAAAATAATAGGCCTTACAAAGGGATCTTTCCACCAATGTTAGAAGAATACGTGTCATCAGCTACTGTCACCACATATTTTATTACACTAATATGCACAATAAAAAATACTAATGATCTAGTCTTGCATTATATCCATGCTCATAAAAAAATTATTTATATCGCCCCATCGACCAAAAAAGGCCAGTATACCAATTTCACCACTCTCTCAAAAGGAACCATGATGATAATTCATAGGAATGTATTTCGAACCATTAAAATAATAGAAATAGGCCTCCATTGATGCCACAATATAAAAGAGGGCAAGGTGACCCTTCATGCCGCATATCAAGTGAGGTGGACGTTGCTTTATATTTTGTTTATGTAGCCCATAAATTCTTAGTCTGTTAAACACTTTATTCATGTCCGGTGTAACAACCTTTGGTTAAAATTTCATGTAATAAAGTTAATAAAGACAATAGAATAATACCAAGGTCATGGGACACATATTCCAAGTTGAATGTTGGAATAAACATCCTAATGGGTGTCACTTTTGATTTATTATGGTAAAGGAAATTGGAAAAGACAATTGCAAAGGAAAATAGGTATTAATTGGCATTTATTTATGAGGAAAAAGGAAAATAGCAAAAAGGGGGAGATGAAAGTTCACATGTTTGCATGAGAGGAAAATTGTAAGGAAAAATAGAGTAAAATGAAGAAAATAGAGGCCTCAATAATAAAAATGATTTTGAGGGTTAGTTCATAGCATTATATCAGTCTGGATTTGGAATTAGTTTTAGAGAGAAAAGAGAACCAAGATGAGAAAGTAAGAAAGGAAGGACAGGTAAATCAAGGGATAAGAAAGAAAGGTTGGATCAAGAAGCTTCAGTAGGAAGACTTGCAGGTATCATGTTGCATGTGTGATTTAATAGTTGGTTTGTGAATTAATTGTACATTCATTTGTGTATTTGGTTCTTTTAATGTTAATGGAATGGGTTTTGTTGGGTGTGACAATGGTTTTAGCCTTGCCTTGCCATTTCTAGATAGCCATGGTGTGATGGGGTTATTTTATTTGATTGAGGTTTTGAGACAAGTTGTTGGAGATAGGAAAGTTCCTCAAGGTATTGGTGAAGAAACTCTCAAGCGTACAATATTTTTTTGGGTTTACTGATCTCTTAACTGATTTTGGCAGGATCGCGGTAGCATGAAGGCGGAGGTGGTTTAATCTTAGGGAAGCCCTGGTTTTTTATGTTTTGGTTTAATTATGTGACCTCTTGACCAGTTTTAGCAAGATTGCGAGAGCATGATGGTAGAGGTGGTTTAATCTTCAGGAAGCCCTGGCCTTTTATGTCTTGAGTTCCAACATTCATGCTTGGAATATGGTACAGGGGTGATTGGTTGAAAGAAAGATTTTGTTCATCTCAATCTATGGTCGGGCGGTACATGGAAGTCCCTCACTTAGTTGGATTTGGCATATGTTAATAAAATTCCTTTTCCTATTTTATTCTATGGTTACTTTTACTTTTTATTTTGTGGCTTTGATGGTTGTTTCATCATGGTTATTATTATGGTTACATGTTGGTTATAATGATGGTTCCATCACAGGTTCTAGCTATGACTCTTTATATGTTTTGATTATTTGATGAATGGTTAATGAATGCATGAGCTAAAAAATGTTATTGAAGCTATTATGAGAGGACACTAGACCTTCTTGGTGATTATCAGAAACGTTTTAGACCCCTATGTCTAGATATGCACTCATGACCTGTAGATTATGTTAGGCTCCTATAATAATAGGGTTCATAATTTTTGAATTAACTATGATTAGTCTTGTAAATATGTACATACCTTGCTTTCTGCAATTTTGTTTCCCATATTTGAAAATAATAAAAAATGAAAAGAGGGGAAAATTCCTAAAAGAAAGATCAAAGGACTTGAAAATAAAAGATAAAAAAGAATAAAAAATGGACCCCAAACAAAAAAAAGAGATAAGAATAAGACATGAAAGTGATGCAAGTCAAAATGCCACTACTTTTACTTTTACTGCAAAAATAAATGATTATGTGCAGCTTGTTCAAAATGCCATAATCCATGATGAGTTAAATAGTTTAATATTAACTTTTTCATGTTTTAAATTTCATGTTTATAGATAGAGAATAAAGATCTGTCAAACAGTTTAAACTTGACAAATCAATAGATAGTTAGAGAATAAATTAGGAGCTCAATAGTTTAATCTGAGCCCTCGGATGAAATAAGGTTAGAATTAGATAGTCTATGCTTTAAAATAAAAATGGATTTAGGGTTGCAAGCTCAAATGCACCCATTAAAATAATGAAAAAATGGTAGAATAAATGATGGGTAGGTAGAAAGCAGTTACACAAGGCATGATTAAAACATCATCTGGAAAATTACTAATTTCCCTTCCATCAAAGTATTCCAGTATTTAAAACCTTCAGTTATAAAGGCTCAGAGCATTTCTCTGACTTTTTTTGGGACCAGACCCAAGGCTTAATGACTGATTGATACTATGTATTGGATTCCCTTCATAAAAACCATTTTTCTCAACATTATCACCCTTTTCCTAAGATAAAATCCCTTTCCTAAGGTAAAATACCTTTTTTCTTAGGGAAAGTAAAAACCCCCCTTAACTAATTTCACTTCATACAAAAAGATTCAAAAAAACCCACAAAATGTTATTTATCATAACTGTAAGTGTAAAAAGTTAAGTATGGCATCACCATTAAGAAATTTGCACCAAAAACACTTAAAACACACTTTACTTAGTGTTTATATGCATTTTCACTCACATTTATTTTCATATTAACTTTAACTTAATTTATTAATTCCCTTATAAAACCCCATCTCGTAGTTATATTGATTCATTTATTAAAATACCCCAAAAACCACATTTTTATTTTACCCTATGGTTCTAATTCCCCACGTGACATACTCCTCTTTCCCCATAGGTTAAAACATATATATTCCCCGCCCAAAGGTTGTAATACACCTGCAAATAGGTCATTTTCCGTGTAAATCATCTATCCGCCTATCCCATTAATACGTTATATTTTATGTTTAAACTATGTTTAAACATATTATATTAACCCCGCTACATAAAACACTCAAGCCCCACACCCATCTTCCCAACAGCTTCAGTGATAGATCTCGATCGTTCGCAATCTTTTTTCCAGATCCGACGAACCACAGGAAATATCGCATTTTTAATAACACGATTGTTAATCCATTTCGGATTTGCAAAATGGGTGGTATTGCCCTCATCTCTCTCATGCACGCGGCGCAAAACAATTGGATCGCACTTGTTGGATTAAAAACCATATACCACTCCTAACTCATGCGATAACCACTTGGTGGTATTCAAATCCCTAGTGCCAAACCACCTCCCGTTTGATTTAACCCACATTAAATGCATATATAATTTAAACAAAATTTTCTATAAAAACTGCATATTCACGCGTTTAAACACTTTTCTGCGTTTTCTTCTTGTTTAACCCTTTCTGCTTAAATAAAACACGTTGTTTCCCCTGGTTCATGCCCAAATACCGGAATTTGTCCCAAATTTGCTACTGCAACTGTTCAGACTTACCAAATTGTGTTTAAAAGACTTCAAACAACTTCAGAAGGCTCCCAGACATCACAGAAATCCTTTCTTCGAGTCAAAATACCTGCAATAACAGGTATTTTTCAAGAAAATACCTATCCCACATCTAAAAAAACTATATTTGTGAATTTGAGCCTCGTGAAGCCTGTTTTCCTATAGAAATACCTTTATTTCCTTCACAAAATTGTATTCGCTGTAAAAACCCTGATAAAATCATAGTTTTGAATACTATAACCTGTTTTAAAACAAAATTGAAGAAGTTCAGCCTTTTGCAGACCTTAGAGAACCTTTGATTGATTCAAAAATCCTTTGCAAATACTCAGAACCCTTTTGTGCATGAATTAAATTGTTTTTAGTCTTGTTTTATCCAAGAAAAGAGCAGGAAACCTTTGTTAAGCCTTTCGTGAGTCTATAAAAGGTTTAAAGATTGAATTTGGAACATAATTTAAGGTTTGAAACATAAAAATCCAGGTTTTACCTATTGCTATTTCAAAAGGACCTCTGTCAAACCAACAATACCTTCTGTAAACAATCTAAGCTTATAGAAGAGTATAAAAAACCTAAAAACGGAGTTTCTAAGATCTAGAGGTCAAAATTGTCAAGATTAAACCCAGAAATGGCTTCTAAAAGCACCATTGTCATAAATCCACTACAACCTCCTGTTGTTGATGTTGAGCATACACCTTTAGCTGATGTTGATTATAAAATAACTAATCTAATAATTGAATTCAATCTTCTTGATCTCCACTGCTGGAGTCTAGAAAAATCTTAGGATCAGGGAGATGAAGTTAAAATTTGGGAGTCCAATTTGCCCAAATATGTGGTTCCTCATACCCATCAGTGTCCAGAGGTCATTAGACTGTGTCAAGCCCACTATTCCCCTGACCTAAGAGCTATTGTTAATGCTCAGAAAGAAGTATTATTAACTATTACTGCTGAATCTATAATCCTAATGCTTGAGTTGAAACCAGATCCTAATGTAGTCCCACTATCCATAGAAGCTCTTAAAAAGCTTTATCTTGAGTTATATTTTCCTAAAAGATTTCAGATCTTCCAAACATTCATGCCTACATATGTTTAAATCCCAAACATCAACCCTCCATACTCATCCTCCAAATTTCTTGAAGGATCAAGACATGTTATTTCAATGTTATCCTTTATCCTTGGTTATTTTACTGATGAGCCTACTGATGAGTCTATACTTGGTTTTCTATCCACTTTTGTGCATGGTAAACCTCCTTCTGTCATTTATAACTATGCTGAGTATATAGCTGATAGTATCCATGATCAGCTTGTAAACTACCCACTGAAGGATTTTTCAGATATACCACCTTCCTCTTTCATATGTTCCTTTACTTCCAAGCAGATAAATTTCCAATAGCCCTGCAGAAGTTGGATGTAGAAGGCAATCCACTGTCATTCATTTTTTGGACTTCTCTAATCATAAAAGAATCAACAGAATTTACTTATATAGATTTCATAAACTGTTTTGTTTACCCATTGATAAACATGCTTACAAACAGTGTACAACCAAGGATAAGTAATGAGATAAAGAAAGTGTTATAGCTATCAGAGCAAAGCAGAATTGGTTATTGGTACCTTTACCAAAATCACACAGAGATTAGAGTCTATGGGTCAAACCTCTTTCCCTATAAATTGCAAAAATACTTTCCAATGAGATTTTTTTCCTTAGAGTATATAAGACAAATTCTCAATTCAGATTCTATAAAATTTTTGGTTGCTAAAAAGAAGACTCAATTAAAATTGAAAAACCAGGTGGGTCCTTTCATTTGCAATCACAGGGAAGCAAGTGTAGAGGCAGCAAAATAGTTTCCGGATTACAAGTTTGATGAATGTTTCTTGTGGAACTATGATTCTCATGGAATACTCAATAAGATGAGGGTAAAATGAAAATTAACCCCTTATATTCAGGATAAAAATCTTGAAATTGAACGGTTTGCCAAACAAACAGAATGGTTGGAAAATACATTAATAGAAATAGTCAAACAAGGTGATGCTAGTCACACTTTGAAGACTGTAAATTAAGAGGACATGACCACAAAGAGAATCGGAGAAGAAGGCACATATACAATTGAGACAACAAAAGAAACCAGATTCAAGATCAGATACAACAAGAAACCTAAGATTAATCCAGTGGACAAAGGGAAGGAAACAATTGAGGTTTTAGATGAAGAAAATCCAGAGAAGAACACAGATACTACTACAATGATTGAAAATGAACAGGAAAATTCTACTTCAAACACTCAGATGATTGACAAACAACAAAGCATGGAAGCATCTTCATCACAGCAAGCAGATGGTACAGACAGTGATATCAAAGAAAAGTACAAACAGATCAAAGAAAAAAATTAAGAGATCAAGAATGAGATATATTCAGAGTATCTAAAGAAGACTCCAGGAAATCAAAATAGGCTTCCTTTAGCGTTTGATTATACAAATGAAAAGTTGCTAATGATAGTGCTACAGCCAACAGTGCATAAACCTACAACAACATCAGATTATAAGAAGGTTGACTTTGAAGTACCATTATAAAGCATTCATCCCTTAGATCAAATTGAGTTTCACAAGAAAATCTCAGAAATGCTTTATTCTACTATGACCACAAAGGCCATGAGTGCGCAGAAACTCCATAACACTATAATGAATTTGAGAGATCAGATTAGGATTGAAAAATCTTCTTCCTATGCTAAAGACACTAGAATCAAGTCTTTAGAAGAACTAGTGATTGAAGTAGGGTATGACCCTTCAAATGTGAAAGCAGCAGAAGAATTGGTGAAAAAGAAAAATGTTGACATTGTAGCACTTAGAAAGCAACCGAAACTACCTCCAACAAAACATCCACAATCTAAGGAAATTGTACAAGAGGAAAATCAAAAAGCTAATATGATAAGTCTCATACTACAAATGACAACACAGATGAAGGAAATGGAGATTGAAATGGACAAGCTTGTCCAAGAAAAAGAAACTACAAAAACTCAAAGTGTTCCTCCTACAGTCATTCCCATGGTAACAACAACAGTTCCTTCAACTCTAGTAGAAGAGTTAGCACCAAAAGTCCCACTGGCCACAGCAGTGCCAGTCACTTCTTCCACTACTTCTGCTACTAAATCTTCCACTTCAACAGTTCAACATTCAGATGAGGCTAGTAAACTCATTAAATCCATGGAAGATATTTATATACAGAATAATGAGATCAATAGATTGAAAGAACAAATCAAGAACTTGGAAGATGCCAAGAAATTAGCACAAATAAATGCTAAAACAAATGAACAGAAAGAAAAAAGGTTAAGTGAATAGTTAAAGAAGGTTGAAGCAGAGTTAACTTTAAAAGAGCCAATGGCCTACATAAAAAATCAGCTATGGTCCAAGATAATTGAGTCAATCAATGACACTTGGCCATTTATTAAAGTAATTTATGAACAAAAGGACTTAATCAAAGCATCCGAAGAAGAAATTTTGAAGATAAAGGAAGAGCTTGGTGCTAAACCTGAAGAAGCCCAAGAAATAATCAAGTTTCTCAACATTAAAAAAAGAAATAATTGAATGAGATAGGGATAACTAATAGAACTGAAACAATTCTTGAGGTGAGAAAGGTAATTTCATATAAAAACTTGATCAAGCAGCTAGAAGAGAAGTGTCAAAACATGGATTTGGCCATAACTAGATTCATGGTTAAGTTTGACACCTTAAGACAAAAAGGCTTGCCAAACGTTCTTATTATAAATGATAAATTAATGAAGCAAGAAGATTACAACAAGAAGATCAGAGATTTTTCCAAAGAACAAGTAAACAAGGCAGATTGGCAAGGAGTACCTACAGGCAAAGTGTTGCATAAGAGTGTTGAAAACTTGTTTTATTTACAACATGTGATAAAAAATCTCTTTGTAGTCAAACCAACCTTTGTTAGATACACAGAGGCTGATGAGAATTTCAGAAAACTTACCAAGATCAAGTTACCAGATGAAGAGTTTTGGCTAAAGCTCACAAATTTAATTGAAAAAGACAATTTACAGTGAAAGAGGATGAAAAAACAGAGTGTTGTTTTTACACAGTAAAAACATATTTCTACAGCAGTAAAATAGTCCAACAATAGGTTAAAGAGTATCAGTGGTTAAAATGTATTAGATAAAGAGTATCAGATGAGAAGGTAAAGTTTCAAAACTAATTGAAGATCAAGTGCCAGCATTGAAGACACCTCAAACAGCCAACTGCAGCCTAAGTCCAACAAGAAATATATTTTATTTAATAAATAGGACAACTTGCAAGTTTGTTATGCAACTGTCACTATCTTTTTGTAATAGATATTTTATTTTCCTTAGAAAATTCCTATGACTTTTCTAGGATATTTTGTATTAATTTTTGTATAAATACTTCATCATTTCAAATATTAGTGTGGAATAAATTGTTGAAGATTTCTATAGTCAATTTTTCTGTACCTGAAGTGCTTTTGTACCAAGTTTCAAGTCAGCAGGTTGGATCAAATCAATAAAGCATCATATTTCAGGATTCATGTGTTGGGCCACTTAAGTGAAGTAATTTCTTTTTTTATTTGTTAAATCTTCTTATGTTTTCCATTCATACATAATTGTGTTCTAAATTTTAATGTGAAATCAGGAAGTTATATATAGGAATTTGTTAAAAGCACTCTGTTATTTACTGGTTTTCATTTTAATGTTTTCTACTGATTTCCAAAGTAGGGAATGCTTAATTGTTCCCTCTTTCGAATGACCTTTGTCCTCTTCACTCCTTATCTGAATCAAATAATCCTTGATTGATCTTTATGCCGATTAAACCACTTCACCAATCAGCCTCAAAGATCTTGAGTGACTCTGCTATCTTTGCCTTGAAAATATTTAACTTTAGACCTTGATCCTGATCTTTTTGCTTGACACATTGACTCCATTTTCCCAATGGAAAAACAGATCTATCACTATCCATCTCAATAAGTGATTTTTCCCACCAAACCAAACCAAATTGCCTAATATAACTAGCCTAAAATCAAACATAAAAATAAAGTTAAATCTTATAGAGATAGCCCTCACTGAGCCTTAGGAAGGCTAGATCCTAAAGCTTGAAAGTAGTTTTGTGGTTACCTCTAATATTCTTAAAACTATAAAATCAAAATCTCACAAATTTGGGAATTATTAGAGTGATAACATACTGGCGACCATATTGGGGAGACTAACCAATCCTCAGTTTTAAATAGGTCTTAAAGGAAATATTTTTATTATATTTTCACCTTAAAGTCTGTTTTAATAAGTTGTGAATATATTTTCATTAAAAATTGTAATTGTGGCTTCTAGAAGAGTCTACTATACCAGGTCAAATCTAGATCCACAACCTGCTGTAATAGTAAATGATCTTGACAGAATTGGGAAAAAGAATAAAAAAGTAGAAGATTTAGGTAATAAATTTTCCTTAGTTAGAGAAAATTCCATTCCAAAACAGTTAGCAACTATACAAGACATTGATTTTGACTTAAATTTTGAACATTCTTTATTAAAAAAAAAATCGGAAAGTGATTTAAATAGCACTGTTATAGATCCTAATTTCATTTCCTCTCTTGAAATTAAACTGTAAAGTGTTTCAGTAGATTCTGAATCAAAAATATTTGAGGCTTATGATAAACTTGATGAAATAAATGCTACTATACTTAAGGAAATAGATGAATCTATTTTTCAACATTCAGTTGAATTAGCTGCTTTATCGGCTTATACCCCTAAGCCTTCTACCACTCATTTAGATACCAGCCTTTTAGAGTCCCAAGGTTCATCTCTATTTACTACCACATCATCCATTATCTCCACCACACTTCATTCCATAGATCCATTTATTCCTAAGCAACCATTCCAACCTAGAGTATTATTCCCATCCTCCACCACCTCATCTCCATCCACTAGTTTTCCTTCTGCATTTTCCAATACATCATTCTCATCTCCTAGTACCTCTTCGTATTTCCCAACTTCATCTTCTGGTTTCTCAACCACATTTGCTAGTACATCTTCCTATATTCCAGTCTCATGTGCAAGTTCTGCAACTACATCAGCAAGCTCTTCTAGCTCTGCCCCAAGTACTTCCAACTTACCCCCAATTCAAGCTAGAATTCAAGTCGTGGCTGCTAGATATGCTCGCTTGATCCTTCCAGCCCAGCTACATGACATGCCCCAGGAATATCAAAAAAAAAAACCTCAATTTGATGCAACCACTCAATATACTTCCCAACAACATGTTAATAAGATGACCGATTATTCTGAGCTTCATGAAATAGATGATTCTGATGTACAAATGAGACTTTTTGCTCAAACATTAATTGGGGAGGTGAAAAAATGGTTTAAAGGTTTGAATCCTGGTAGTATTGCTGATTTAGCAGTTTTTCATAGATTATTCATTAACAAATGGGAAAATAAGAAAAATCCTCTTCAAATATTGTCTGAATTTGAAAGTATAAAAAGAGCACCTAATGAGACAGGCCAGGATTATTGCACTAGATACAACATCATTTATAATTCAATTCCTATTAATCTCAAGCCCACTCCAGACTATGTCCTTCTCAAATTCCCTGATGGATTTGACACAAGCATAGCTTATCAATTAAGAGAGAGAAATCCAGAGACTTTAGAACAAATGCAGAAAATTTTTGTTAGTGTAGAGGAAAATTTGTTGGCTAGAAAAGCTAGATTGAGGAATGAGAGGAGAGTAACAATAAAAGAAGCATCTAGTTTAGATTTAAAAATAGATAAATTAGCAAAAACTTTAGAGAGAGTGATTGATAGATTAGATAATATAGAAAGGAGGCCACAATGGGATAACCAACAGCAAATTAGAAATCCCAACTTCAGGAAAAACACTAATATAGGAAAATCTAGAGAATCGACACTTGACCAAACAATAAGACCACCTTTCCAAGAGAACTATGCTGGAAGTTCTCATCAAAATGATGATGATGAAGATACCATAAATCTAATGGATATTAATGATGATAACACTATCTTTATTACACAAGAAGATCAGGAGTTATATGATTTACAACAAATGCAATTAGATTCTGGTGAATCATTTGATTACAAACAAGGTTATGATTTTGATATCAATGAAGTACATACGTAATATAACCTTAGAAGTAAGAAAAACATAGAGCCTTCTACTAAGAAATCTGAACAAACATAAACTAAGAAAAGAGTAGAAGCTCCCACTACTAAAGTTCTTCAAATTCTCCCTAGGGAAAACAAGCAAAACACCAATTCATCACAGAAAATTTCAAGCCCTAAAATTTCACCTAGTCCCAATATTGTTGACATAATAGATGAAGTTTTCCAAACATCAACAAATTCATAAAAATCTGCTGCTATAAGGACAATTAATTCTGCTAAAACAAAAATTTTAGACTCTAAAACACCCATTGTTGATCCAGAATCAGCTGATACAAAAGTTGCCACTGCTAAAACAACTTCTAAAAATACAAAATATCCAAAAACATCTACTGCTTCTAAAACTATTCCTAAAAAGAAAACTAAAAATGTTAAGACAGTAGAAACTCAAACTGAAAATGAGAAAACAGTTGTAGAAATAGAAGATAAACCTACTCAAACTACAGTTACTAAAGAAGAGATAATTTAGCTAAGTAAATCACAAGCTCCATTTAATATCCAAGCTAAAATTGCAAAATTAAAAATACAAATTCCTTTGACAGAATTGGTAAAACATGATTTGTACAAAACAACTATCACTAAAACCTTAAACATGAATGATGAAGAAGATTCAGTAAATCTAAGTGATGATCAACCATAATTAATATTTGGTCCTGATGTTAATGGAAAACACCAAGATGGAGCAATTCCGCTATTTTACATTATCTTAACTGTTCATGATCAAATATTACACAATGCAATGCTAGATTCAAGGGTTTCACACAATTTAATGCCAAAAGAAATAATGGAAACCCTGAATTTAGATATCACTAGGCCTTACAAAGATCTCTTTTCATTTGATTCCAGCAAAGTCAAATGTTTAGGTTTTATTAAATATTTCTGTGTCACATTAGTTCAATATCCTGGTAAAAGCATACTCATGGAAATTGTAGTAGCTGATATCCCTCCCAAGTATGGAATGCTCTTATCTCGCTCATGGGGAGCTAAATTACAGGGATCTCCACAACTTGATATTTCATATGCAACCATATCAGTTTTTGGCCAACCAAAGAAAATTTATAGGGAAACATTGATGAAATAAATGGTGAGTAGTGTAGAAAGACCAAGAAATTACCCAATTTACACTACACCTACTGACATGGATTCATTCATTTTATGCAACTCTGAAACTGATATTGAAATCAAAACTGAACTAAAAGATAAAAACACAACACCTGACAGTGAAAACATCTTTCATGAATCATTATGGCACCTAGATTTTGATGGTTCAATCAATAAACTAGGAGTAGGAGCAGGAGTTTGGATAACTAATATGGAAAACAATCATGCAGAAGGCCATGCTTTCAGACTGAATTTTAAATGTACCAACAACATGGCTGAATATGAAGCTCTTATTTTAGGACTGCAGATTGTTAGGAATTTAGGAGGTAAAAGAAAATCAAATATGGGAGACTCAAAGTTAATTGTAAAATAGATAGCTGGCGAATATTCTGTTTATAATCCAAGATTAAGCCGATATAGAGAATTTTTTTTAGATTTGATCAAAGAATTGTTAGAATGTGATTTTTCTGCAATACCAAGAAAAAAGAACATACATGCTCATTGCTTAGCAACCTTTGCTAGTACCTGTAATCTTTAATTTCAACCAAATTATAGATATACTGAAGAAGTAAAACACGGACCAATAATTCCTGATAATCTTAAATATTGGCAAATTTTCTCACAAGATGAACAGATTTATCATTTTATGAACAATGAAGGTGAATTTCAGAATTGTAATATAGATAGAGATTGTACCATAGTTCAGAACTTAGATATTGAAAATGATTTAACTAATGTAGATGTAAATAAATTAAGTTTTGCTAAACCTACAAAATTTAGTTAATTAAACATAGATAATTTAGAAAAAGTAGAGATTGAAGAGTTAGCAGATGATGAATCTGATATTTTGAACCTAAAAGATAACTTTTTAACAAAAGGCTTAACTCCTTTAGAAGATTTATTTGACTCTAATGATGTAGCAAGAAAACCTAAAATGGATCCACTTAGATCTGATACTGAGGAATGTAATATTGGTACAGAGTTAAAACCTAAGATGATTAAACTTTCCAAAGCTTTACCTCATGAAGAAGAAGAAAAATATTAGCCCTTTTAAAGGAATTTCAATATTTTTTTGCTTAGAGTTATGAGGACCTAAAATCTTATGACACTAGCATAATACAGCATAAAATACCTATAAAAGAGGACCAAAAACCTTTTAAAAAAAAATTAAGAAGAATCAGTTCTATTTTGATGCCTTTAATTGAGAAAGAGGTAAAAAGAATGTATGATGCCCAAATAATTGCACCAATCAGATATTCTAGTTGGGTTTCTAATCTACTTCCCACTAGGAAAAAGACATGAGAAATTAGATTATGTGTTGATTTCAGAAATTTAAATAAGGTGTCCTTAAAAGATAATTACCCTTTACCAAAATTGGATCACATTTTACAAAGGGTAGTTGGTTCTTCCAGAATTTCATTGTTAGATGGATTTTTTTGATACAACTAGATTTTAGTCCAACCAGAAGACCAAGCCAAAACTGCTTTTACTACTCCATGGGGCACTTTTATGTATGTAAAAATGCCTTTTGGGTTAATGAATGCAGGAGCCACTTTTCAAAGAGCTATGGATATAGCCTTTGCAAAGAAGATTCATGAATTCCTAGTGATTTATTTAGATGACATTACTGTATTTTCAAAGACTGATTATGAACATTTAGATCATCTCAGGTGAGTCATTCTTAAATGCAGGAAATTTGGCATCTCTCTAAACCCTAGGAAAACTTTATTTGGATTGGAAGAAGGTAAATTACTAGGACATATTATATCTAAAGAGAGAATTAGAATATACCCAGCCATAATAGAGGCAATTCTTAACATTAGTCCTCCTAGGAACATTAAAGAGTTACAAGATTTTCTAGGTAAAATCAATTTCCTTAGAAGATTCATCTCAAATCTAGCTAAAATAATCAGAGAACTTAAAAATATTCTTAAAAAGGACTCAGTACTTAAATGGACTATTGAAGCCAAGCAATCTTTTGAATCAATTAAACAAGATTTAACAAAACCACTAGTCCTTATAAGTCCTGACTTTAAAAAGGATTTTATTATTTTCTCCTTTGTTTCAAAACACACTATTGCTACAATTTTACTGCAAAGAAATGACCAGGGCTATGAGTAGCCCATTTCTTTCTTTAGCAAATCACTCAGAGATTCCACTTTAAAGTACAATATAATGGAGAAACATGCCCTAGCATTAGTAAATTCCATCAAAGACTTTAGAGTGTACATTCTTTATTCACACATCATTGCCTATGTTCCAAATGCAGTTGTAAAGGAAATTCTAACACAGAATTGGCATGATGGTAAAAGAGGCAAGTGGATTGCCACAATTTTGGAATATGACATAGAAATCAAACCCACCAAACTTATAAAAGGTCAAGGTTTATCCAAACTCATGGCTGAATCAAATTGTCATGCTTTAGACATTAATTTTATTACCTAAGTAGATGATCAGGAAGAGATGGCGACTCTAGAGATTAGTGAACCCTTTCTAGACTCACCATGGTATGCATATATCATATTTTTATTACTAAATTTACAAGCTCCTCCTGGATTATCAAGAAGAAAAGCTAGATTCTTAAAAATGAAGGCAGTAATTTGTATCATAGACAATGTACTATTTTGGAAATATCATGGTGGAATTTTACTGAATTGTTTGCTTAAAGAAGAAGCTAACAAATTTTTAGAATAATTTCATGCAGGTCATTATGTAGGACATATCTACTGGAAGACTACTACAGACAAAATCCTGAGAGCTGGTTTTTACTGGCCTACTTTGTTTGCATCTGTAAAAAAATATGTGACCTCCTATCACAAGTGTCAAATATTTGAAGGAAATAAGAAGTTGTTACCCCTGCCCTTAAAACCCATCTCAACAGAAATTTCTTTTCAACAATGGGGTCTTGAATTCATTGGTGAAAATTCACCCTCCATCCTCAGCTCAACATAAGTGGATTTTGACAGCCACTAACTATTTTAATAAGTGGATAGAAGCCATACCCTCCAGGCAAGCCACTGATACTGTCATAATCTCCTTTTTAGAAAATAACATACTCTCAAGATTTGGATGCCCCCAAAATATTATCACTAACAATGCAGCTTCTTTCAAATCCAAAAAGATGATTGATTTTTGCCAAAAATACCAAATTACCCTAGGTCATTCTACTGCATATTACCCTCAAGGTAATGGCCTTGCTGAATCTTCCAATAAAAGCCTTGTGAACATCATCAAGAAATTACTATAAGATAACAAGAAAACTTGGAACAAGAGGTTACTTAATGCCTTATGGGCAGATAGACTTACCACCAAAAAATCTATTGGTGCATCCCCTTACCAGCTTGTTTATGGGATGGATTTTGTTTTTCCATCTTCCTTAGGAGTATCAGTAATGAAGATAATCCAAGAATTACAAGTTGATACCAATGACATTCAAAGAAGGATTAATCAAACCATTCACTCGCAGCAAACAAGAGAAGAGGTTTATCATAAGTCTCAAGTTATCCAAGATAAGATTAAGAATTTTTTTGAAAAAAAGAGTAAAGAAGATAATTTCTACATTGGTGACAAAGTTCTGAAGTGGGATTCAAATAGAGAAGAGAAAGGTAAGCATGGGAAATTTGAATTCCTATGGAAAGGACCTTATGTTATTTATGGTTATAGAGGTAACAATGCTTTATTTTTGAAAGAGATGGATGGATCAGATCTGCAAGGTGGACCTGTCAATGGTAGAATGCTGAAGAATTACTACTCTTCAGAAATAACCAATAGTTAACTCTGTTTACTTTATCCATTGTACATAACATTGCAGATTTTAGATTGGATTTGATGTTTTCCTAACAAAGTTGAAGCCCGGAGAGAAGGCCCTAAGCTTTGAAAGGTAAAATATCATAAGTATGAATAATTATAGAGCTCACACAACATTTACAAGGTTAGCACAGTAAAAATTCAAAGGCTACTAGTCTAAAATTTCTTGACATTTCACTAGGAAATGACATCCCCATGAGGAGCCACTGTTAGGGTCCTATAATAATAGGATTCATAATTTTTGAATTGACTATGATTAGTCTTGTAAATCTATACATACCTTGCTTTCTGCAAGTTGTTTTCCCATATTTGAAAATAATAAAAAATGAAAAGAGGGTAAAAGTCATAAAACAAATATCAAAGGAATTGAAAAGAAAATATCAAAAAGAATAAAAAATGGACCCAAAACAAAAAAAGAGATGAGAATAATACATGAAAGTGATGCAAGTCAAAATGCCACTGCTTTTACTTTTACTACAAAAATAAATGATTATTTGCAGCTTGTTCAAAATGCCATAATCCATGATGAGTTAAATAGTTTAATCTTAATTTTTTTCATATTTTAAATTTCATGTTTACAGATAGAGAATAAAGATATGTCAAACATTTTAAACTTGACAAATCAGTAGATGGTTAGAGAATAAATTAGGAGCTCAACAGTTTAATCTGAGCCCTTAGATGAAATAAGGTTAGAATTAGATAGTTTGTGCTTTAAAATAAAAATGGATTTGGGGTTGCAAGCTCAAATGCACCCATACAAATAATGAAAAAATGATAGAGTATATGATGGGTAGGTAGAAAGCAGTTACACAAGGCATGATTAAAACATCATCTGGAAAATTACCAATTTCCCTTCCATCAAATTATTCCAGTATTTAAAACCTTCAGTTATAAAGGGTCAGAGAATTTCTCTAACTTTTATTGGGACCAGACCCAACGCTTAGTGACTGATTGATACTAAGTATTGGATTCCCTTCATAAAAACCCTTTTTCTCAACATTATCACCCTTTTCCTAAGATAAAATCTCTTTCCTAAGGTAAAACACCTTTTTTCTTAGGGAATGTAAAAACCCCCCCTTAACTAATTTCATTTCATACAAAAAAATTCAAAAAACCCACAAAATTATATTTATCCTAAGTGTAAGTGTAAAAAGTTAAGTATGGTATCACCATTAAGAAGTTTGCACCAAAAACACTTAAAACACACTTAGTGTTTATATGCATTTTCGCTCACATTCATTTTCATATTAACTTTAACTTAATTTATTAATTCCCTTATAAAACCCTATCCTGTAGTTATATTAATTCATTTATTAAAATACCCGAAAACCCACATTTTTATTTTACCCTATCGTTCTAATTCCCCATGTGAAATACTCCGCTTTCCCCATAGGTTAAAACATATATATTCCTGATCCAGGTGGATATTAGTGGCTACCCGCCTATTCCACTTCGGCCCCCACCATTGTCTCTTTCATTTTTTCAGTTTCGGCATAATTTACTATTTTTAGCAGTTTTTCGGGTCCTGAACTTCCGGAGCCGTTTTGAGGCCCTAAACGACGATTTTTGGGCATCGCGCCTCCAGTGAATATCATTATGTTTTGGAATGATATTCATGGCAAAAGTTGTATTCCTCGGATAGAGCTTTCTAATGATGTATCATGTGCGTCAAACGGAGATAGTATGCCAAAGTTACGTCCCTGGGAAGTTGAAACACCAATTTACCCAAACGGGCCCCATAGTTTTGGCGCTTCATCTCCTAGGGTTAGGTTTTTGGGATGTTTAGGGTTCTCCATTGTTTCTCAATAATAAATAGGCCCTCGAGCCTCATTGTAACGCAGTTCAGAGGCCTGTAGCCGCCACATCTCTTCTCAGAGATAGCTACCAGTGCTCTAGCTAGTTTTATTTCCATTCTGTCTGTAAGCAAATTTCAGTTCTTTGATATTAATGAAATGAAGTGTTATTTCCGCTGCATCTCTGTATTTATGTTTATATGTTTATTCTATTGCATTCCTGCATAAATCCGGATCAGTGGTATCAGAGCGGTCTGCTTTTTCTCGATCCTTCTTTGCATGTCCCCAACGAGGTCGGGGTATAAGGAGCTAGGGCTCGATCTGGTGGAACCTTTGTAAGATCAGCCTCGCAAACCTCGACGGACGCCCATGGGGGATGAAAAGAAAGATGAGGGAGCAGGAGATCCTATCAAAATATTGCTCGAGGAGGCCCTCGAAAAACAAAGGAACGCGATGATGGATAGCTTTGCTCAGATCCTTCAACGGCTTCCCACCGGCGGCGCATCTGCATCCAGTAGCCACTCTGGAGTTGCGACTCCCTTTAAGGTACAAGTAAATTTTGACATTCCCATATTTGAGGGTCAAATAGATGCAGATGCCATAGATAGATGGTTGAATCTATTAGAAGGATATTTCTCTGTTCATGACTTTTCAGACCGGGAGAATATTATTTTTGCACTCCTCAAAGATACCCCCCATGTTAAAGACTGGTGGGAAACCTACTATGAGAACAAGGACCAGACAGAACCCTCTCTGTTCTCGACCGTACCAACTTGGAATTCTTTCTGAGACGCCGTCAAGGAATAGTACTATCCCGTGGGGAGCTACGAGGACAAGTACATACAATGGACCACGCTGTGACAACAAAGGGATCAAGATGTGCATGAGCTGACGAATCTGTTCCATACCCTGCACACAAAGTTGGGTATCAAAGATTCAGAGAAACATTTGGTGCTAAAGTATCACAACTGTCTGCACAGATACATTCAGGAGGAAATGGAGTTCCTCGACATCTCCTCGCTTGGTACGACATACCGATATGCTGCCAAGATTGAGCAGAAATTGAAACAGAAGAAGCGAGACTTTGGATCTACGAATCAAAAGCAAGGGAAAGATGCTTCCAAACCACAGAACAAAGGACAGAGCCAAGGCATGGCGGCTAAAGACAACTCGTCAAATCCACAAGAAAAGAACAGCACCACAAAGCCAAAGAAGGACACGGGAAAGTGGTGTGAGTTCCATAAGAGCTCCACTCACAACACAAGTGAGTGTCGGGTCAAGCAGTCGCTAGTGGCCGAGATGAGGGCTTCTGAGTCAGATGCATGCTCCAACTTCGAATCAGAACCTGAAAATGGGAATGAAAAAGGGAAACAGATTATTGATGCGGAGCCCAATGCCACTGTTGCCACTACAAAGATCTAGAAGGAGGAACCGGAAGATCCAGAGGAGGAGGAACGTCTCTTCCACTCCCAGATGTGGGTAAAGGGCTCCCCGGTACAGTTCATTGTCGACAATGGGAGCCAAAAGAACCTCATTTCAGCAGACGCCGTGAAGCGGTTGGGTTTGCCGACCACAGCTCACCCACATCCATACACCATCGGGTGGCTTCACCAAGGACGAGATCTCCGCGTCAGCCAGCAGTGCCGCCTTCCCTATAGCATCAAGCCCTTCACGGATGAGGCATTATGTGATGTTGCTCCTATTGATGTTTCTGATGTATTATTAGGACAACCATACTTGTGGAAGCGTCATGCTGTGTATGAGTCTCGACCTCGTGCTGTTATTGTTACTTTTGGAAATAAGTTGTACAGGATACCAGAGGTACCACCTCCTGCTGCTATCTCTTTGGTTACTGCAAAACAATGCAGTAAGCTCATTTCCCAAACCAGGAAATTCGTTTTCCTGATGATCCGCCCCCAGGGCAAGAAGAAGACCGTGGCCACGACCTCCAGACAGGGCTCCTCTGCACAACAACAACAAATGGATAAGGTTGTGGAGGAGTACGGGGACATCTTCACCTCACCCACAGGGGTTCCTCTGCACTGTCAGGTCAAGCACCCGATTGATCTGACCCCAGGTGTGCCGCTACCCAATGGACCGATCTATCGGCACTCTGTTCTGGAGAATGATGAAATCAAGAGGCAGATTCAGGAGCTGTTGCAGAAAGGTCACATCAGACCAAGTTCATCGCCCTGTGGGAGCCTGATCGTGTTGGTACAGAAGAAGGATGGGACGTGGAGACTCTGTATTGACTATCGGGCGCTGAACAAGATCACTGTCCGGAACAGGTACCCAATCCCACAGATTGATGACCTTCTGGACCAACTCCAAGGTGCAAAATATTTCAGTAAGATCGACCTGAAGTCTGGGTATCACCAGGTACCAATTGAACCCTCTGATGTGTGGAAGACCGCCTTCAAAGCTAAGGAAGGCCTTTTTGAATGGCTGGTCATGCCTTTCGGGTTGACGAATGCTCCCGCAACCTTCATGAGGATGATGGACGACATCTTGCGACCATTCACCAACTCATTCGTAGTGGTGTACTTGGATGACATTCTGATCTTCAGCAAGACTTGGGAAGAGCACCTTCATCACATCCGACAAGTCCTCCAAACACTGCGGCAACACAAGTTGTGTGCCAATTTGGAGAAGTGCACGTTTGGCATGACCCAGGTTCAATATCTGGGATACATTATTGATGAAAAAGGGGTGCATGTGGATCCAGCCAAGATCCAAGTCATTCGGGATTGGCCAGCCCCGACTACTATAACAGAGCTTCGCAGCTTTCTGGGTCTTGCTAATTTCTACCGTAGATTTGTGTTGGGATTCTCTCATATCACTTGGCCCTTGAGTCAAGTCACCAAAGGAGGAGCGAGAGCAAAATTCTTTTGGTCGGAACCTCAACAGAAGGCGTTCAAAGAATTGAAAAATCGCCTCTGTTCTGCCCCAGTGCTCACCTTACCAGACTTGCAGCAGCCATTTGAGATCGAGACAGATGCCTCCGACTATGCTATTGGGGCAGTTCTTACTCAACAGGGACATCCAGTGGCATATCACAGTGAGACATTGTCTGAGACAGTTCGCAAGTATCCCACCTATGACAAAGAAATGTATTCCATTGTGCAAGCCTGTCGACAATGGAAGCATTACATTTTTGGGAAGGAAACAATCATCCACACAGACCACCGGCCCCTGCAGTTCATACAGACACAAGGGAAGTTGCAGAATGATCACCATCAGAAGTGGTCCACATATCTGCAACAGTTTCATTTGAACATCAAGTACAAGAAGGGTAGCACCAATAATGTTGCAGACTTCCTCAGCCGACCATCGATCGTGGGGCTCACCACCATGCTCAACTCTTGTGGGCACGAGACTTCTGATTGGCTGCCTCTCTATGAGAGTGACCCAGAATTCGGCCACACTTACAAGGAACTCTTGGGGGGTACGCAAGTTGCAAATTTTCACCTCCAAGATGCACTTTTATGTCACCTGGGACACCTTTGTATTCCTTCAGGCGCGTGCCAAGATGATATGGGAAGCACACTACAGTCGAGTCGCTGGGCATTTCGGGGTCGAGAAAACAGTAGCAGTACTACAGAAGTATTTCTATTGGCCGAACCTTCGAAAGGATTTCAAGAAGCACATCAGATCCTGCACTGCTTGTGCCATTGCCAAACTGACCATCAAGAAGCAAGGCCTATATACTCCACTACCTACCCCTAGTTGACCTTGGGAATCCATCTCCATGGATTACATGTTGGGCCTGCCTTCTACTAAGAATGGAAATGACTGTGTTTTCGTGGTCGTTGACAGATTCTCGAATATGGCCATTATGGCGGCCTGTAAGAAGAATATCACAGCAGAAGCCACTGCTAAACTCTTCTTCGAACGAGTGTGGGTGCACTTTGGGATCCCACAGTCTATCATATCAGATCGAGATAGCAGGTTCCTCAGCACATTTTGGTCCAGCCTCTGGTCAATTTTGGACACAAAGCTCACCAAGTCCACAGCTTTCCACCCCCAAACAGATGGCCAGACAGAGGTCGTCAACATAATGATTGTACACATTCTGCGCATGTGCAATTCAAAGCATCCACGCACATGGGACGAGAGCCTCCCCTATGTACAACATAGTTATAACAGGGCTCTCCACAGTTCAATTGGCCATATCCCCTTTCAGGTGGGCTTGGGATTCTAGCCACTATGTCCCATTGACGTAGCCATGCCATTTGCAGCTGCTCAGGCCGATTCAACTCATGTCTAGTCCGAAGTTGACAAAGCAAGTAGCTTCATCGAGCGCATTCAACTAATCCGCCAACAGGTTCACGATATATTGGACAGAGCCAATGCGAAATACAAGCAGCGCCATGATCAACACCGGGTGCCACACAACTTCCAGGTGGGTGACAAAGTATGGCTACATTTGTAGAAGGAGCGCCTCACTGGACCCCACCACAAGCTTTGCCTGCTCCGATACGGGCCGTACACTGTCACCAAGACTATAGGGAACAATGCCTTCGAGCTTAGTATTCCTCCATTCCTTGGTCTGCACCCAGTCTTCAATGTGGATCGCCTTCGTCCTTACTTCCCACCTCTACTAGACACCTCAGACACTGCAGAACAACTCACACAAACAGAGCTAAACCCAGACTGCATGGAACAGGCCACCACAGATTGTATCATGGACATGCAAATCAAGAACACTCGCCAACATAATATCCAACTGTATCGGGTTGTCAAAGCTGGTCAACTCCTGCACCAAGGAAAGTGGTTCACCAGGGACCAAGTTCAGCAGAAATTTCCTCATCTCATGGAGGAACTTAACGCAATGGGTACCATTGCTTCCTAAGGGGGGAGGAATGATCTAGGTGGATATTGGTGGCCACCCGCCTATTCCACTTGGGTCCCCACCATTGTCTCTTTCAGTTTTTCAGTTTCGGCATAATTTACTATTTTTAGCAGTTTTTCGGGTCCTGAACTTCCAGAGCCGTTTTGAGGCCCTAAACGACGTTTTTTGGGCATCGCGCCTGCAACGAATATCATTCCATTCCAGAATGATATTCATGGAGAAATTTGTAGTCCTCGGATAGAGCTTTCTAATGATGTATCATGTGCGTCAAACGGAGATAGTATGCCAAAGTTATGTCCCTGGGAAGTTGAAACACCAATTTACCCAAACAGGGCCCATAGTTTTGGCGCTTCATCTCCTAGGGTTAAGTTTTTGGATGTTTAGGATTCTCCATTGTTTCTCAATAATAAATAGGCCCTCGAGCCTCATTGTAACTCAGTTCAGAGGCCTGTAGCCGCCACATCTCTTCTCAGAGATAGCTACCAGTGCCCTAGCTAGTTTTATTTCCATTCTGTCTGTAAGCAAATTTCACTTCTTTGATATTAATGAAATGAAGTGTTATTTCCGCTGCATCTCTGTATTTATGGTTATGTGTTTATTCTGTTGCGTTCCTGCATAAATCCGGATCAATTCCTCGCCCAAAGGTTGTAATACACCTACAAATAGGTCATTTTCCGTTTAAATCATATATCCGCCTATCCCATTAATACGTTATATTTTATGTTTAAACTATGTTTAAACGTATTATATTAACCCCGCTACATAAAACTCCTGGGCCCCACGCCCATCCGCCCAGCAGCTTCAGTGATAGATCTCGACCATTCACAATCCTTCTTCCAGATTCGATGAACGACAAGCAATATCACATTTTCATTACACGATCATTAATCCATTTTGGATTTGTGAAATGGGTGGTATTTCCCTCCTCTCTCTCCTCCACGTGACGCTAAACAATTGGATCACGCTCGCTTACTTAAAAACCATATACCACTCCTAACTCATGCGATAACCACTTGTTGGTATTCGAATCCCCGGCGCTAAACCACCTCCTGTTTGACTTAACCTGCATTGAATGAAAATACGGTTTAAACCAAATTTTCGATAAAAACTGCATATTCACACCTTTAAACCTTTTTCTGCATTTTTCTGCTTGTTTAACCCTTTCCGCTTGAAGAAAAGACATTGTTACCCCTGGTTCATGCCCAAATACCAGAATTCGTCACAAATTTTCTGCTGCAATCGTTCAGACTTACCAAATTGTGTTTAAAAGACTTCAAACAGCTTCAGAAAGCTCCCAGACGTCACATAAATCCTTTCTCTGAGTCAAAATACCTGCAATAACAGGTATTTTTCAAGAAAATACCTATCCCGCATCTGAAAAATCTATATTTGTGAATTTGAGCCTCGTGAAGCCTGTTTGCCTACATAAATACCTTTATTACCTTCAAAAAAATTGTATTCGCTGTAAAAACCCTAATAAAATCACAATTTTGAATACTATAACCTGTTTTAAAACAAAATTGAAGAAGTTCAACCTTTTGCAAACCTTAGAGAACCTTTGATTGATTCAAAAATCCTTTGCAAATACTCAGAACCCTTTTGTGCATGAATTAAATTGTTTTTAGTCCTTTTTATCCAAGAAAAGAGCAGGAAACCCTTGTTAAGCCTTTGTTGAGTCTATAAAAGGTTTAAAGATTGAATTCAGAACATAATTGAAGTTTTGAAACATAAAAATCCAGAGTTTACCTATTGCTGTTTCAAAAGGGGCTCTGTCAAACCAAAAATACCTTCTGTAAAGAGTCTAAGCTTACATAAGAGTATAAAAAAAACCTAAAAACAGAGTTTCTAAGATCTAGAGGTCAAAATTGTCAAGATTAAACCCAGAAATGGCTTCTAAAAGCACCATTTTCACAAATCCACTACAACCTCCTGTTGTAGATGTTGAGAATATACCTTTAGCAGGTGTTGATTATAAAATAACTAATCGAGTAACTGAATTCAATCTTCTTGATCTCCACTGCTGGAGTCTAGAAAAATATTTGGATCAGGGAGATGAAGTTCAAATTTGAGAGTCCAATTTGCCCAAATATGTGGTTCCTCATACCCATTAGTGTCCGGAGGTCATTATATTGTGTCAAGCACACTATCCCCCTAACCTAAGAGCTATTGTTAATGCTCAGAAAGAAGTACTGTTCATTATTACTGCAGAATCTATAAACCTAATGCTTGAGTTGAAACCGGATCCTAATGCAGTCCCATTATCCATAGAAGCTCTTACAAATCTTTGTATTGAGTTATATTTTCCTAAAAGATTTCAGATCTTCCAAACATTCATTCCTACATATGTTGAAATCCCAAATATCAACCCTCCATACTCATCCTCCAAATTCCTTGAAGGATCAAGACATGTTATTTCAATGTTATCCTTTATCCTTGGTTACTTTACTGATGAGCACACTGATAAGTCTATACTTGGTTTTCTATCCACTTTTGTGCTTGATCAACCTCCTTCTGTCATTCATAACTATGTTGAGTATATAGCTGATAGTATGCATTATCATCTTGTAAAACTTCCCACTGAAGGAGTTTTCAGATATACCTCCTTCCTCTTTCATATGTTCCTTTACTTCCAAGTAGATAAATTTCCAATAGCCCTGCAAAAGTTGGATGTAGAAGGTAATCCACTGTCAGTCATTTTCTGGACTTCTCTAATAAAAAAAGAATCAACAGGATTTACTTATACAAATTTCATAGAATTTTTTGTTTACCCATTGATAAACATGATTACAAACAATGTACATCCAAGGATAAGTAATGAGATAAATAAAGTGTTACAGCTATCAGAGCAAAGAAGAACTGGAGATTGGTACCTTTGCCAAAATCACACAAAGATTAGAGTCTATGGGTCAAACCTCTTGCCCTATAAATTGCCAAAATACTTGCCAATGAGTGTTTTTTCCTTAAAGTATATAAGAAAAATTCTCAATTCAAATTCTATAAAAATTTTGGAATATAAGTTTGATGAAATTTTCTTGTGGAACTATGATCCTCATGGAATACTCAGTAAGATGAGGGTAAAATGCAAATTAACCCCCTTTATTCATGATAAAAACCCTGAAATTGAACAGTTTTCCAACCAAACAGAATGGTTGGAAAATACATTAATATAAATAGTCAAATAAGGTTATACTAGTCACACTTTGAAGAATGTAAATCAAGAGGACAGGATCACAAAGAGAATCATAGAAGAAGGCACATATATAGCTGAAACAACAATAGAAACCCGATTCAAGATCAGATACAACAAGAAACCTATGATTAATTCAGTGGACAAAGAGAAGGAAATAATTGAGGTTTTAGATGAAGAAAATCCAGAGAAGAACATAGATACTACTAAAATAATTGAAAATGAACAGGAAAATGCTACTTCAAACACTCAGATGATTGAAAAACAGAAAATCGTGGAAGCATCTTCATCATAGCAAGCAGATGATACATACAGTGATATCAAAGAAAATTACAAACAGATCAAAGCAAAAAATGAAGAGATTAAGAATGAGATCTATTCACAGTATCTAAAGCAGATTCCAGGAAATCAAAATAGGTTGCTTTCAGCCTTTGATTATACAAATAAAAAGTTTCTAATGACAGTGCTACAGCCAACAGTGCCTAAACCTACAACAACATTAGATTATAAGAAGGTTGAATTTGAAGTACCAATAGAAATCATTCATCCATTAGATCTAATTGAGTTTCACAAGCAGAGCTCAGAAATTCTTTATTATACTATGACCACAAAGGCCATGAGTGCCAAGAAACTCCAAAACACTATAAAAAATTTGAGAGATCATATTAGGATTGAAGAAGCTTCTTCCTATGCTAAAGACACTAGAATCAAGTCTTTAGAAGAACTGGTGATTGAAGTAGGATATGACCCTTCAAATGTGAAAGCAGCAGAAGAATTGGTGAAAAAGAAAAATGTTGACATTGCAGCAGTTAGAAAGAAACTGAAAGTACCTCCAACATAACATCCACAAGTTAAGAAAATTGTACAAGAGGCAAATAAAAAAGATGAGATGATGAGTCTCATACTACAAATGACAGCACAGATCAAGGAAATGGAGATTGAAATGGAAAATCTTGTCCAAGAAAAAGAAACTGCAAAAACTCAAAGTGTTCCTCCTACAGTCATTCCCATGGTAACAACAGTAGTTCCTTCAACTCTAGCAGAAGAGTTAGCACCAAAAGTACCACTGGCCACAGCAGTGCCAGTCACTTCTTCCACTACTTCTACTACTGAATCTTCCACTTCAGCAGTTCAACATTCAGATGAGGCCAGTAAACTCATTAAATCCATGGAAGAGATGTGTATACAGAATAATGAGATCAATAGATTGAAATAACAAATCAAGAACTTGGAAGATGCCAAGAAATTAACACAAATAAATGCTAAAACAGAGGAACAGAAAGCCAAAAGGTTAAGTGAACAGTTAAAGAAGGTTGAACTAGAGTTAACTTTGAAAGAGCCAATGGCATACATAAAAAATCAGCTATGGTCCAAGATAATTGAGTCAATCAATGACACTTGGCCATCCATTCAAGTAATTTATGAAAAAAAGGACTTAATCAAAGCAGCCAAAGAAGAAATTTTGAAGACAAAGGAAGAGGTTGGTTCTAAACCTGAAGAAGCCCAAGAAATAATTAAGTTTATCAACACTAAAAACAAGAAAGAATTGGATGAGATAGGGATAACTAATAGAACTGAAACAATTCTTGAGGTGAGAAAGGTAATTTCAAATAAAAACTTGATGAAGAAGCTAGAAGAGAAGTGTCAAAACATGGATTTGGCCATAACCAGATCCATGGTTAAGTTTGACACCTTAAGACAAAAAGTCTTGCCAAAAATTCTTGTTATAAATGATAAATTAATGAAGCAAGAATATTACAACAAGAAGATTAGATATTTTTCCAAAGAACAAGTGAAAAAGGCAGATTGGCAAGGAGTACCTACAGGCAAAGTGTTGCATAAGAGTGTTGAAAACTTGTTTTATTTACAACATGAGATAAAAAATCTGTTTGTAGTCAAACCAACCTTTTTTAGATACACATAGGCTGATGAGAATTTCAGAAAACTTACCAATATCAAGTTACCAGATGAAGAGTTTTGGCAAAAGCTCACAGATTTACTTTAAAAAGAAAATTTACAGTGAAAGAGGATGAAAAAACAGTGTGTTGTTTTTACAAAGTAAAAATAGATTCTTACAACAGTAAAACAGTCCAACAACAGGTTAAAGAGTATCAATGGTTAAAGTGTATAAGATAAATAGTATCAGATGAGAAGATAAAGTTTCAAAACTAATTGAAGATCAAGTGTCAGCGTTGAAGACACCTCAAATAGCCAACTGTAGCCTAAGTCCAACAAGAAAGATGTTTTATTTAATAAATATGACAGCTTGCAAGTTTTTTATGTAGCTATCACTATCTTTTTGTAATAGATATTTTATTTTCCTTAGAAAATTCCTATGATTTTTCTAGGATATTTTGTATTAATTTTTTTACAAATACTTCATCCTTTGAAGTATTAGTGTGGAATAAATTGATGGAGATTTATATGGTCAATTTTTCTATACCTGAAGGGATTTTGTACCAAGTTTCAAGTAAGCAGGCTGGATCAAATCAGTAAAGCATCATATTTCAGGATTCGTGTGTTGGGCCACTTAAGTGAAGTACTTTCTTCTGTTATTTGCTAAATATTCTTATGTTTTCCATTCATACATAAATGTGTTCTAAATTTTAATGTGAAATCAAGAAGTGATATATCATAATTCGTTAAAAGCACTATGTTATTTACTGGTTTTCATTTTAATGTTTTCTGCTGATTTCCAGAGTATGGAACCCTTAATTGCTCCCTCTTTCGAATGACCTTTGTCCTCTTCATTCCTTATCCGGATCAAATAATCCTTGATTTCTCTTTATCCTGATTAAACCACTTCACTAATCAACCTCAAAGACCTTGAGTGACTCTGCTATATTGCCCTGAAAATATTTGACTTTAGATCTTGATCCTGATCTGTCTGCTTGACACATTGACTCCATTTTCCCAATGGAAAAACAAATCTATCACTATCCATCTCAATAAGTGATTTTTCCCACCAAGCCAAATTTCCCTATATAACTAGCCTAAAATCAAACATAAAAACAAAGTTAAATCTTATAGAGAGAGCCCTCTCTGAGCCTTAGGAAGGCTAGATCCTAAAGCTTGAAAGTAGGTTTGTGGTTACCTCTAATATTCTTAAAACTATAAAATAAAAATCTCACAACTTTGGGAATTATTAGAGTGATAACAAATTACACATTCAATATTTATTTGACGAAATAACTGTCATGATTAGGCCTAATTATGTCAATCATTTCATCAATTTTTATATGAATGGCTTCATATTGATGTTATTTATCATTTTGGAAAGTCTCATTGATTTATGGGTAGTGGTCTAGAGGCTAGCCTGAAATAGTGGCACAAAATGTCGGACTACACCCTCTAAATTGGAGGTTTTGGGCCATAGTTGCACCCTTAAAGGATTATGCATATGGTTGTAGGCCTATAACCACATGGAGCCCTTCTCATGCATGTGGTTGTGGGCCCTAGTCATTAAACTGCAATCCAGCTCAGGGTTTGGGCATTCGTGTGGTTGTTTATCTCTTCGGTGTCATGTAGCTTGTTAGGAAGGTAAGTAAAGTTCTAGTTTGTTGACTCCACTTTCTTGCCTATACTTAGGAGGTTTGGTCATGTAATAGCATCCCTTAAATAATTTTTATCCTGGTAGGCCAGTTAAAGTGGCTAAATGTGTGAGGAGTGTGTTACATATTTGTATCAGAGTGCGGTTCAAATACTTAGACTGGATGGGCTAAAATCATGTCATTTTGCATGCATTTTCGTGATTCTGGTTTTCATGCATGAAGTCATTGTATGCAGTTGGTGTTATCATGCATGATATTTATTGTGCCAATTCGGATGGATTTCGAATATGAGATAACCTTCCCTAAACCTCACTCAGGTATGTTGATTATGTTTATATTTGGTTTATCTAACATGGTATGTTTGCAAGAAGAAGAAGTTCAGAGATGACTAGAAAAATGGTGGATTACAGTTCACAAGACTCTCCTTATAGATCAGATGAGTAGCACAGATATGAGTACTCTCTTTACATAGCAAAAACCATGAGAAGTTTAAAGGAAAATATCAGAGGTTGCAAGGCACATAATGACAGATTCATTCTATCACGGGTAAGGATTTCTAGGGCACATGAGAAAAAAGGAGAGGTCAATGCAGTTATCCTTTAGATTCAGACTAGAAGATACAAGGAAAACCATGGATCAGTTATGGACAATAGGATATGATTAATGGGACATATGGTAGAAGGTCTCATGGTGGGCACAATTTAGACAGGGATGACACAGTCAAAGATGGAAGGTTCTTGGATACACCCGATATGAGAGGAAGTATAAAGGGAAATATCAGAGGTTGCAAGGCACATAACGACAGATTCATTCTATCACGGGTAAGGATTTCTAGGGCACGAGAGAAAAAAGGAGAGGTAAATGCACTTATCCTTTAGATTTAGACTAGAAGATACAAGGAAAACCATGGATCATTTATGGACAATAGGATATGATTAATGGGACATATGGTATAAGATCTCGTGGTGGGCACAGTTTAGACAGGGATGACACAATTAGAGATGGAAGGTTCTTGGATACACCCGATATGAGAGGCAATGGATATGACTTTTATTCTATTTCTGGTTCAGACTAGTATCATGGTCATCATCACTATCATCCTTATAGGAAGAGTGAGAGGGGAATTTTTCGAGATGAATTCAGGAAATCCAAGCCACCTACATTTGATGGAGAGTCGAAGAAACTAGAAGATGTAGATGCATAGTTGCTTGGAATGAATAAGTTCTTTGAGTTCCATGACTATACAAAGAGCATGAATGCTAGGATAATTATTTTCAACCTCAAAGAGAAAGAAAACATCTAGTGGGAAGATGTGAATCTTGTTAGAGACATCAGGACATATGAGTTCAGTTGGCATGAATTCAAGAGACTCTTTAGGAAGAAGTACTTGTTAGAAAGGTACTATGGAAAAAAGGCCAAGGATTTCTATGAGCTGAAGATGGGATCTATGAAAAAAGAGGAGTACAAGACCAAATTCTTCAAGTTGTTGAGGTATTTTTGTATCTTAAGATTGACAAGACAAAATTTCAGAGATTTATTAATGGACCTCCATTAGCATTTAAGGATCATATTGAGTATGATGAGCCTCAATCGCTGGAGGAAGTTATTGAGAATTTGAAACACTATTACAAGTAATCGAAGCGTAAAACTGAGTCTAAGTGGGGTTGGAAAGGGAATGACAAGACTAAGGGAAAGTGGTAACTAAAGCGAGCAAGACCTTAGGATGCATGTGAGAAGCAAAATGTTTCTCCTTACAAGGAATTTAATGCAGTTGACAAGGGACATGGGTCTCATCTTGGAGAGCACTAGAATAGAAGTAGTGGGCCTTCGTAATGTTTGATATGTGACAAGGATGATTGCAAGAAGGAATGACCATTGTATCATGGCGGTAGAACTCAAATATACAGTGCTCAAGAGGTGCAATTAGTTGCGAATGTTGGGCAGATCATTCCTTGGATATATGTAGCATTTGATAACAAGCATACAGATCATCAGGAATCCATTATTGAGATGGAGGGTAAGCTTTGTGACTGAGTTGTTTCCATTTTGATTGATCCTATATCTAATTATAGGTATGCTAATCTTGACTTGGTGGATAAGTGTGGTTTTAGAAAATAAGTACATGCAGAGTCTTGGTTGGTGCAGTTGGCCATAGGTACTAAGAAAAGAGGTGATCATTGGGTAGGAGCTTGTGCATTTGATTTGAATGGTATGCCTACATCAACACATCTAAATGTTCTTATGTTGGGATCATATAGTATGCTTTTGGGTATGGATTTGTTGTACCTTCACATGACTAAGGTGGATTATTATGAGAAGGCTATTAATTGTTTGGATGATGTTGATGGATAGAGGAAAACATTATAGGGTAAGAAGAAGCATACATCAATGGGAATGGTTACAACTATGCAGGCAAAGCGCAGTTTCCGGAAAGGGTGTGTATTGTTTGAAATTAATGTTTCCAATGATAAAGGTAAGAATGGTGAGCATGTATAAGTCTTAAAGAGGTACCATGTTTTACAAAAATTTCAGGATGTATTTCTAGAAAATATTTCAGAGGTGCCTCCTCATAGGGAAGTGCACTTTTCTATTAAGTTGGTACCAGGGGAAACACTAACATCAAAGGAACCTTACTGTTACACATTATTTTGTCACCATGACATTTTATTGTCTATATGGGTTCATCAATACTTATATAATGCTCCCTTAGAGGTCTAAAACCCTAAAGTTCCTAAACCAAGTCTTGGATTTGGAGAAAAGCTCATAAAAATCATAAAAACCCTAGTTTTGCACTTTTCCTAGCCATTAGTAGCAGTACCGCACATTTTGTAAAGAAAAACTGCGGTACCTACTGCACATTTTGTGTATTAAAACTGCGGACCCCCGTAAAAGGTAAAATGGAAGAAAAAGTAAGTTCTAGAAGCCCAGATGGTCGAATATTCTCCCAACTAGAAGCTTCTAGAAGGTGTTATCTGGTCGAAGCTTCACTCCCTCCAGTCATGAACCTTTATCCCTTCTTAAAGGAGCCTATCCCTTGGTATTTGGAGCTTAATCCCTTTATGAGAGGAATTATCCCTTCCTTTTTGGAACTGAAACCAGTTCCCTTCTGCTATAAATTGAAGCCATGGTTTAGTCTCAATGGTAGCTACTGATATGTAAAAAAGTACTTGCTTTGTACTTCATATACATTAGAGAAGATAATTGTTGAGGAAACATACTCTTTTTGCTAGCCATTATCCATGTGAGAACGATTACACACTCGTATTTAGGCTGGTTCAAAGAGTGGAACGGCTTGTCAGACCAAAGGAAAACACTTGTTCCAGACCTCGGAAGGACCTGTACAACATCAAGGCGAACATGGTTGTAAGACTCCTTACTTTATTTAAAGATAATATCAATAGATCCTGTTTTCTCAATAAGTTGTTTGTGTGTTTACTTGAATGGATTATTTCTTAAATTCCTTGATCATTAAGATATATTTATTATTTATGAATTAGTATATTGTGCAGGTGCTTTTGATTCTCTTCCATGTCTTTGATTGTAGGTCTTAAGAGGTGACTTATTTGGAGCGACGGGAAGGAAGAATACAACTAGCATTAGATCACATGTAGGTCCTTTCTTCATCATAAAAAATTCTAAATCATACATAATCTAGAGAAAGTAGTTTACATTTGTCCTGTTTGTTTCTAGCTATCCTTGTGATACTAGGGAGATCCTTCTTGTCCGCAAGAACAATTTATCTGCCTAACACTTACAGGAGGAGCACTCTAGAGTTAGTGGAAATGAAGTTGCAGCTGAAGGAAATTCTTAACAAGTGATACATTAGGCCAAGTGTATCATCTTGGGGTGCACCAACATTGTTTGTCAATAAGAAGGATGGTACTCTTAAGTTGTGCATTGATTACTGATAGCTGAATAAGGTGACGATTAAGAACTTCTATCTGTTTATAAGGATCGATGACTTGTTTGATTAGTTGAATGGAGAAACATTTTTCTTGAATATTGATTTGAGATCAGGATATCATCATGTATGCATCAAAGAAGAGGGCATCTACAAGACTACTTTTCAAACCAGGTATGGGCATTACAAGTTTCTTGTTGTTACTTTTGGTTTGACTAATGCTCTAGTTACTTTCATGTGTTTGATGAATAGTGTGGTGTTACATTATCTAGACAATTTTGTGATAGTATTCATCGACGATATATTTATATATTCTAAGGATGAGGATGATCATATTGAACACTTAGCAGCAATATTGATATTTCTAAGAGAGTATCCGTTGTATGCAAATATTAGTAAGTGAATTTTTTTTTAGATAGAGGTGCATTACTTGGGACATGTTGTCTCTAAGGAAGGCATAGCAGTGGATCCAAAAAAGATCAGAGCTATCTTGGAATGGGAAGCTCCTAGAAATGTGGATGAGGTTAGATCATTCAAGGGGCTAGTAGGTTACTACAGGAGGTTCATTAGGAACTTCTCACGTATTATCAATTATTTTAATAGAGTACACATCTGGTGACGTTTTTACATATTTTTTGTTTAATCTTTAACTAGTTTTCGCTCCATCCCTGCACCCTGCTAGGGAGGAAGCGTCATAATCTTTAGCAAGGATCGCAAAAGTAGTAGATTAATTTCTTTCATTATATTGGTGTGGATTTTTTATTTTCGTTGCATATATTGTAATACATACACACTTCCGTTTTCAAATTCGTTATATGTTGTTACACCGGATTGGTTAAATCTATATTATTCAATTAATTGTTGCATTCCAGTTAATGATGAATGGCATGCCAATTTCTATTTTGAATTTTATGAAGTGTGAATTATTTATTTATTGAGTGAGTTTCATTCCTACAGTGTGTCTTTCTAATTTATGCAAGAATTATTTGAATCCTGAAAGTGTGTTCAATGATATTTTCACGATTTTTTCCCCTAGTTTTTCATGTATCGACATAGATAGTGCAGGCACCTTTTGTAATATTCCCAAAATTTCACATCATATTTGGAATATTAGAGTTCTTGATTTTCTTAATAAATTAAGTAAATAAAAGGGTGGAGGGACCCACAAACCTCAAAGATGAATAAAATCCACTTTTAATGTGTGTATGTGGATATTTTAGATCTAGATCTAGAACATGGAGTAGTGGAGCAACTCTATTTATGGAGATCATGTCTCATTTATGAGATAGACTATGGAGGATGACACAGTCAAATAAGATCATGCATATCAAATATAAAATCATGAGGATCTTTGATAAGGTCAACTGAGATCATAGTGCATTCAAAGAAGATCATGAAGCACTTATGATAAGATAGTGGAGGAAGTGGTGCATTTAATGCACATATGATGGAGAGGGTGATCACCCCATGTGAACTTAGTGGAGAAAATGAGGCCGCAACGCAGTCAAACATGGAGACTATGTCCACATGTACAACGCAGATTTTGAGTGGGCCTAGGCTATGGAAGGCTATGCACATAATGAAGGTGAAGGCACAATGGAAAGCATGATTTGGATTATTCATTTCTTGATCTGTTTAGATATAGATTTGTATTAGGACATTTCTATGCAGGTTTGTGCTGTTTAGCAGAGTTTGCAGTATTTTTTAGCACAGGGTGTTCCCGAGCGGGAATCCCACCTCTTTCTTTAAGTAGCTCTGGAAAGAGGGTTGTTCTTCATTCCTTATCAGGCATTGGTGCCATCTTCAGGAGGTTGTTTCTAGCATTCAAATAGGAAACGAGTGGAGGATTCATCCTACCACTTTGTTCTTCACATTCAGCCTTTTACAAGCAGTAGATATACATCTGGCATTCAGGCCATTGGGTTTTACCTCCATGCAGCAGCAGTCCCTTTAAGGATTGCGCAGTCTAGTCCTGTAGATCTATTGGAGGAAGGAATTTTCCAGTATTTTAGCTGGAAATCCTATGAGAGATCATCTCCTCACATTGGATCTATTGTTTCCATCATTCAGGAGCTGATTTGATACATCTAGCAGTATGCTATTGAGCCTCCCTCTCTGACAACGTAGTTTTTTGAAGCGGTTGTTCTTCCAGTAGCTATTTTCAGTGGAGGAGATTGGAGGAGCTAGATCTTGAGCTTATATCCCAAGGATCTAGAGAAAGCATTAGCCCTTCTTGCATAGATCTGATTGTGCACCATTGCAGCCATCATATCATCAGATCTAGCTTCAGATCTGCATTCCTAGCAGCATATATGTGAAGCCCTAAGAGGGTGGATTTCTTAGACTTACAGATCTGAGAAACCCTTTCTGGGTTATCTTGGGAATCCATCATTGAGCCCAGATCTATAATTTCAGCATCATCGGAGCTCCCATTCTGCCTAGATCTGAATTTCTATCTTTCAGGAAGTTGTAGTCCCAACAGTTGCAGCAGGGACAACGCAGTTTACCTTCCAGCAGATCAGCAGTTACGCAGTCCCTCTTGGGAAAGCATTGCAGGGCCATTCGAGGCCACCCTTGTGGCTTGAGTGTCTCATATTTTGAGCACTGTTGTACTTGATTTTTCACCTCCAATATAATAAAATGGCTCAGCTATTTCTGTCCATTCTGATGTGTATATAGATTTATTGTTTACTTTGTTGCAGTTCTTATATTGTGTTTTAGTATTACTGCATTCTCCCTTTTGGGATATTAAAGTGGTACCAGAGCATGATCTTTGGCTCAACTTGTGGACACTTAATATTTTGCATCAAAAGAAGTAGCAGATAGATAAGATCTATCATGAAGGAGGATAATTTTGCCACTCATCTCTTTAGATCCATGCAATATCTCTCCAAGGAGGTCAATCAAATGGAGAAGGAAAGGCAAAAAGAAGATCCAAGAAATAGATTTGATGAGGAATGCCCAAGCACTTCCTATCAGCAAAGAAGAAAACCGGAGAATTATAGATCTACTATGCCCACTTTCTTTGGAGAAGGTGAAGGGTATAGAAATGAAGAAAGAAGAAAACCTGAGACTCATGAGACTCTCAGTCTGTATCTTTAAGAGTACAAAGCACAACCTAGAGCATTCAAAGAGAGTCTAACTCTCCAAAAATTCTTCCAAATCAAAGAAGAAAAAGGATCCTATAGCAGCAATAGAAGGAAGAGGCACAATATATTCTATTTGCCTACATTTGGTGGATCTTCCTCAAGCACTGTTAAGGCTCGGAGGAAAGAGTTAGATGCAATTTTCAGGCTACATCATGTAGCTGGAGAAGAGGCTGTCCAAATTGCAGCACTTCATGTTTCAGGTGAAGCCAATGATTGGTGGTTTGGTCACATGGAGCATGCAAAGGTGACTAAGTATTCAGATTTCTTCCACAAGTTGAGGAATAAGTTTGATGTGAAGAAAACAAAGATGTGCCACAAAGAGACATTTCCTAAGCAAACAAAGGAGGATGTCATTCTTGTCACTCTGGATAAGAGGTCACTACATTCACCTTTAGTTGTAGAAGTACTTGCATCCGGAGAAGAGACACTTGAAACTTTGCAAGATAGTCTTGTTCTCTTGACACATAGAGTCCCATGTATGATTCGAAAGATGCATGAGGGAGAGGAGGAAGATTACAACACTGGTACACTTGGAGAAGAGCAGCCATCACTCTTACCAGCAGTTGGAGACACTATTGTCCCGGTTGGAGGAACTCTTGTGTTCTAGCAAGTGGTTCCCACACATAAGTTGATCCAAGGTATGCATGAACTTTCATCACATATTGTTTTAGTATATCTTATTGAAAATTATGAGGACATGCCATCAGGGCCAATGCATATCCAAGGGTTAGAACAAAATGCTAATTTGAAGTAGAAAACTATCATAGCGTAGAGAACCCTTGATCTAATCAAGGAGAAGGTTAAGTATTATCCCAGTTCATCATTGTTGAGCTACACTCAACCCTCTGAGTTGAAGTGTAGAGTTTTAGAAAATGGGATGGAAATGATCCTATGTACACTAACTGGTTATGAGATTAGTATTGTACTTTGCTTTGAGACAACACATGTGTTACCATGAAAATCTACAGCGCTATCACTTAGTAGCTGTGAAAATGAAGAGGTCCCATCATTCTTGGAGAATTCTGAAGGTAGCTTCACTCATGAAGAAATGGAGGTAAAGATGACAAATGGTAGACATCTTGAGATGAGGAATCTTTTCTCCTTTCTAGATGACCCTTTCTCAATGAGCATCTCACAGCTCAAAGAGAAACTTCTACCTACAGCAGATCAAAAACCTCTTTGGTTTTGGAGGGCCTTTGGTGAAAAGAGAATCTCATTGAGAGATCTCATTGGAGGTGCACTTCAAAATTTCATGAAGTGCAAAGTTCTTCAACAGCTTGGGGAGGATGGTATTCTACAAAGGGAGGATACCATGTTTATGCAGTACATCATTCATCATCCACATTGGGATGAGTGGGTGAGCATGATAAGCAAGGGGTTGTATGACTACTTGCATATATATGACATGGGCCAACAAGCTTGGCTACGTTGGTTGCTCTTGGGAGAGTTTTGTCACTACCCAAAGGCTCCTATTTCTTTGATCCATGCCTTGAAAAACACTTATGAAATGAAGAAGGAGGCATGGCTACGCTGGATGTTCTTGGGTGAGTATGGTTACCACCCAAAAGATCATATTTTTCTGATTCATTACTTGTCTATCAATGATAGAATGCAGCAAAATAAGGCATGTTCATTTTGGTTTCCCTTGAAAGAGTTTGGCCACCACATGACATCTCCTATGTCTATGTGTTTTTTATTGGGTAAAACTTGGCATGATGCTCTCATGACGTGTATTGATGGTGTTTGTTTATATTGGGTTGATGTGACCTTCCACATGTCTATTAGTATGTTTTTACTCCATGATGCACATGAGGAGGAGAGAAAGCAACAAGATCTCTTGTTGCTTTGGTTGCTTTTGGGGGAGTTTGGCTTGTCCATCTTACATGGGGGAGATGGAGGATGGAAGCAAAGGGCCTTACTATGGTGTATACTATTGGGAGAATATGGTTTGACATATTTTTCTACCCATATATCTCCTTTCCTTCTTTTTCATAATGTTGTAATGATGCTTGGATCCAACAAGGCCAACATGACTAAAGATGAGAGCATGTCAATGCTCAATCAAATTCATAAAGCATGGGATGAAGAGATGTATTGTAAGATGGAAATTTTCCTTTGTGGAAAGAGCTACTTTCTTTTATGTATCTCATGTACTAATGATGATGTTGGACATCATATGGTTGTCACTTGGTACTTCATGGAGGAAGGAGGACATCTAACCATACAGTTGGAGGTCATTCTATATATTTTTGAAAGACAACTTTGGAACCAAACATGCATAACACATTGCAAAAAGTGGGATAGTTTTCCTTCTTATGTGGGATGCTATTTTGAGGGAACATTATTTTGCATTCATTTTTGAGTTAAGCTTCGAGACAAGCAACATTTTTCCCAAATGTAATATTCCCAAATTTTCACATCATATTTGGAATATTGGAGTTCTTGATTTTCATAATAAATTAAGTAAATAAAAGGGTGGAGGGACCCACAAACCTCAAAGATGAATAAAATCCACTTTTAATGTGTGTATGTGGATATTCTAGATCTAGATCTAAAATCATGGAGTAGTGGAGCAGATCCATTAATGGAGATCATGTCTCATTTATGAGATAGATTATGGAGGATGAAACAGTCAAATAAGATCATGGATCTTAAATATAAAATCATGAGGGTCTTTGATAAGGTCAACTGAGATCATAGTGCATTCAAAAGAGATCATGAAGCACTTATGATAAGATAGTGGAGGAAGTGGTTCATTTAATGCACATATGATGGAGAGGGTGATCACCCCATGTGAACTTGATGGAGGACATGAGGCCACAACGCAGTTAAACATGGCGACTATGTCCACATGTACAACATAGATTTGGAGTGGGCCTAGGCTATGGAAGGCTCATGCATATAATGAAGGTGAAGGCACAATGGAAAGCATGATTTGGATTATTCATTTCTTGATCTGTTTAGATCTATATTTGTCTTAGGACATTTCTATACAGGTTTGTGTTGTTTAGTAGAGTTTGCAGTGTTGTTTAGCACAGGGTGTTCCTGAGCGGGAATCCCACCTCTTTCTTTGAGTATCTTTGGAAATAGGGTTGTTCTTCATTCCTTATCAGGCATTGGTGCCATCTTCAGGAGGTTGTTTCTAGCATTCAACTATCAAACTCGTGGAGGATTCATCCTACCACTTTGTTCTTCACATCCAGCCTTTTAGGAGTAGCAGATATACATCCAGCATTCAGGCCATTGGGTTTTACCTCAATCCAGCAGTATTCCCTTCAAGGATTGCGTAGTCCAGTCCTTTAGATGTATTGGAGGAAGGAAGTTTCAAGTATTTCAGCTGGAAATCATATGAGGGGTCATCTCCTCACATTGGATATATTGTTTCCATCATTCAGGAGCTGATTTGATACATCTAGCAGTAGGCTATTGAACCTCCCTCTCTGATAGTGCAATTTTCTAAAGTTGTTGTTCATCCAGCAGCTATTTTCAGTGGAGGAGACAAGAGGAGCTAGATCTTGAGCTTATAGCCCAAGGATATAGAGAAAGGGTTAGCCTTTCTTGTATAGATCTGATTGTGCACCATTGCAGCCATCATATCATCAGATCTAGCTTCATATCTGCATTCCCAGCAGCATATATGTGAAGCCATAAGAGGGTTGTTTTCTTATACTTATAGATCTGAGAAACTCTTTCTGGGCTATCTTGGGAATCCATCATTGAGCCCATATCTACAATTTCAGCATCATCGGAGCTCCCATTCTGCCTATATATAACTTTCTATCTTTCAGGCAGTTGCAGTCCCAATAGTTGCAGCAGGGACAATGTAGTTTACCTTCCAGCAGATCTGCAGTTACACAAACCCTCTTGGGAAATCATTCCAGGGTCATTCTAGGCCACCCTTGTGGCTTAAGTGTCTCATATTTTGAGCACTGTTGTACTTGTTTTTTCACCTCCAATATAATAAAATGTCTCAGCTATTTCTGTGCATTCTGATGTGTATATAGATTTATTCTTTACTTTTATGCAGTTCTTATATTGTGTTTTAGTATTAATGCATTCTCCCTTTTGGGATATTACACCTTTGAAATAAAAATACCTACCCTAGTTGACAATTAATGGTTGCAGTTCAGTTTTTTTAATAGTGATTAAATCGTCTAAACATTTTGTCACCGTTGTCGAGGAAGACTATAGCGATACATTCAACCAACTCTTTTCTTTTGAAATTTTCTTTCAATAGTGTGTCCCTAATTTTATAGGTGTTGGGTGGTTAGACAAGAGGTATGAACCTGCACATCGCTCTAACATATCTGAGCGGGCTCACCTAAGAACAAGAAAAACATTGATCAAGGGAGAACCACATTCATTCAAGAAATCATCTCAAAAATAGAGAAGGAACGATTAACATCACATAGGTATGTAAGGAAAACATGGCCACAAAAAGCTACTACTTCCATATCAAAATTAGGAGCTTCTAGTTCCTTTATTTTAGGACCCCATTCTCATTAAACTAGCCTACAAACTCCAAGTACTGCAAAATTAACTTAGGAACAACAAGGAGAGACTAGTATTCAAGATCTTGGATTAGAAGGACAAGGGGAAACCAGTGGGGATTATCAAGAGAAGGAATCATAACAACATTCTTTTAATTTCCAATACCCTGATATAGGAAGTGCAGTAAAACATCTAGCCCTAGAGCAATATGAGAAATCATCACAAGAGTATTTATCAATAGACCATTAATGTGAGAAATATTTAGAAGAACCCTCACCAGAAGAAGACTATGGAGAAATTCCAATGGGGGACAACAACAATGGGACAGACACCACTATTACCACCTTTTAATTTCAAATAGGTGATATAAGGGGAGAATCCCCCATGAAAAAAATCCCTCTATCAATTCTTCCATATTTCAAGGATTGACTGTAGCAAATCCTGATACTTTTTAGTTTGAATTTGAGGTTATGTGAAAAAGTTATGACTACACTTGACATGCTCAGAAACCAAAACTATTTCCTCCAACTTTGAAAGGTGGGGCGTTGAGATGGTTTATGGAACTTATGTCTGCTACTATCCGGACACGGGGAGATATTCCCGGAAAAATATCAGGATGATTTCCAAACCATGAACTTAAAGGAGGAATTGTTCATAATCACTCAGAAGGAACATGAGAGTTTGGAATATTATGTAGAATGATTTCACTATAATCTATAGAGGTCTAAGCATAGTGATTTGGATTCAGAAATATTGAAGACAATATTATTCAAGGGATGAGAGATGACTTCCTTGACATTTTGAATCCATTAGGAAAAGGGGATATATCTCAGGAATCATATGAAGAAATATTAAATATTTTCTTAGGGTGTTCGCGAGGATCATCATGAGGAAGAAGCATGACATGGGATTCCTCTCTTAGAATGCATAAATCCGCAACTGGAAGTGTGACCAGATCTGATATTGGAAACCTTTATGAAAATCTCAAGACTAATCTTCTTAGTACCTTATCTTCCCAATTGAAAAAAACACAAGTGAAAAAAACAAAGGATGAAGATGAAAAGTCTTTGCCCATGCTCTTCCCAAAGTGTAAATACAAACACACCTTGAAGGATTGTAGAGTCAACAACATTAGCATGTGCAATATTTGCGACTTGGACTAATCCAAAGTTCACATTAAGGGAATTTTGAGGTCTAAAATGGGCCTCCTAGGGAAATTATAAAATAAAAGTGGAAATAATAAAATAAGAATAGATTACATCATCAAATTTTAGAGGGAAAAAAGATAAAACTAAATTTTCAACTTATCTCCCTATGGCTTTACTCAACTTTCAAGCAGAAACACTTGTTGGATGCAAAATTTCATTCCTCATCCAATGAGTGCCCATGTTGCAAACTTCTAATGGAATTTGCTACACAAAAAATGAGAAATACATGGAAAACATGATTGCAATCACATTTTTTCATGTATTTATCATTTTTCATGTAGCAGGGTCCATCAAAAGTATGCAACATGGGTACTCCTTGGATTATGACTTAAATTTTGCATCCAACGAGTACTCCCACTCAAAATTTCAGTAAAACCTTAAGGAGATAAGTTGAAAATACGAGTTGAAAAATTTATTTTTATTATTTTATTATTTTTTAATCTTTTTACTCTTTTACTCCAAAAATGGTGGATCATCCCCATGATTGACATCATAATATCTAATCCTATTGGCTCTTATAAATTTTATTTTGGTTGTACATTTCTCTTAGGAGGCCCATTTTAGATCTCAAAATTCCCCTAATGTTTCCCGAAGTTTCTCATACTAAAGGAAATAAAGGAATCAGGAGAGGAATTTCAGTCTCCTTACATCATTGGGTGTAGGAAATCTTGGCAACCATGACCACCAGGTATGTCCCAAGAGTTTTATTTTAATACATGGAATAATGTATATAAAACTTAATAGTTTCCATGGAAATATCCTAATCCTCTCCCAGCTCAGTTTCCTTCACCATGGAATCAATGGTCTCCTTCTCCGTCTTTTCAGTATCCTCCATCTCAACCATACCGTTGGCCTCAAAATTGGAGAGGTAACCATCCTGTGTTACCCATGCAAAAAAAATTACGATTTCCACCTCTTACATCATCTACCTACTACTACTCCTCCCATACGTCCCTAATTACCTATACAACCTAACTCTAACCCAAATAATAAGGCAACCCAGAATTTATAATCCCCCACTTCTTTCCAGACATACTACATTACCCCTGTTGAATGCTCTGATCAGGAAAAGTAGTAAAAACCTCCCCTTTCATTACTGAAGAGGAATGTGAATCCACTAGGGATGGTCTTATGGATCTTAACAAAATTGCTATAGCTGGACAAAATGATGTTGATACACTTGTAACAGTTGATTCAAGTAATGTTGATACATTTGTACCAACCGAGCTGCTATAGTAACAAAGGACCCTCCATATCCGCAAAAAATTATCAGAAACTAGGATGATTTCACAACTTGAATCTAATTTTCTCAAGGAGTTAAATAATTTACACATTAGTATTCCCTTGCTACAATCCATTAAGGATGTTCCCATCTATGCGAAAACAGTAAGGGAATTTTGTGTTAGAAAACCTGGAAGGAAGCCCAAGGACCCTGTCACTATCCATGTGATAGTAAAATTATCAGAACAAATGACTGGTCATCCTCCTTTGACTAAATATAATGATCCATGGAACCCCACAGTCACTGTTTATACCGATGAGATGCCCATTACGAACACACTAATCAATTTAAGGAAAATAATCAATGTAATGACTAAGGAAATATTTACCACCTTAGTATTGCATGGGTCGAGACAAGCACCTATGGTGCTAGAACTAGAAGATAGGTCTTGTGTTAAACTAGAGGAGGTGCTAGAGGACGTAGCCATCACAGTGGGTTCCTGGATATATATGACGCACTTTCTAATCTTACAAACAAAATCAAATTTTGGGGGGCATCCCTTGATATGGGGAAGGCCCTGGTCATCCATTGCGGATGCATTTATAAGTTGTAGATCAAGCTTTATGACAATTTTACATGGAAAAGCCACGAAGAACTTCATCATTTACCCCCATGAAAAACCATGTAAGGATTTAGGAAATCCCTTATGGGATGAATTTGAACCTGAATCAGATTATTCCCAACAACTTCTCACTCTCGGAAAATCTCAGTATTTTAAGGATGAAACAGAAGATGATATTATTAAGGGTTTTATCAGTAATTCTATTTCTGTTACATCTATCAAATACTTGGGGGGAGAATATGTTGTGGAAGATTTGAGACTAGAACATGTGAATACCACTCTTAATATCAAGAGCATCCCGGTTGAAATAGAACCGAGTAAAAGTTTGAATGTTAATCCTAATATGACTCACAAACATAACAAAATGTTGTTACGACTATTACAAAAATATAAAAATGCATTTGCATGGGATTACACGAACATGAAAATAATTCACCCTAGCTTGTGTACTCACCATATCTACTTAAAATAGGACTACAATCTAGTTAGGCAGCAACAACGACACATGAACCTAACACTTAAGGAATTAGTAAAAGAATAATTGCAAAATCTCCTAAATTCCAATTTCATCTATCCCATTTATGAAAGTCAGCGAGTATCTCCTCTTGTTATTGTTCCTAAATTGAATGAAAAGTGTAGATCCTGTGTATACTATAAAGAACTTAACAAGACCACTAAAAAGGACCAGTTCCCTTTTCCATTCATAAATGAGGTCCTTGATACCTTGTATAGAAAGAAATTCTTTTAATTTCTAGATGGGTTTAGTGGTTATAATCAGATAAATATTTCCCCATAGGATCATGATAAAACCACCTTTACTTGCGCCCTTGGGGGACTTTTGCATACAGAGCTATCGCTTTTGGACTCTATAATGCACCAGAAACCTTCTAGAGGGAAATATTGGGGATATTTTTAGACTTGTTAAATAAATTTTTAGAAGTATTCATGGACGACTTCACACCTTATGGTGATGGCTTTGAAACAACATTAGCCAAACTTGAAAAATGTCTAGAACGATGTGTACAAACTAATGTTGCTTTAAGAACTGAAATATTTCACATGATTATGAGTGAAGGTATTGTGCTTGGGCATTTTATCTTTCCTACAAGAATTAAAGTAGACCCTGCTAAGATACAAGTAATTCTGAAAATTCCAATTCCCAAAACACAAAAATAGGTACATAATTTTCTTGGACATGCACGGTATTATAGGAGTCTTATAGGAAAGTTTTCAAAGATTACATCCCCATTATTTTCTGTGCTTATTAAATATCTGTAGTTGTTTTGGACAAGGAAATGTGAGTGGGCCTTTACAGAATTAAAGAAGTGTGTATCAGCAGCCCTTATTATGCGAGGACCAAATTGGAACCTACCATTTCACATCACCACATATGCATCTCACACTATTGTGGGAGTTGTGTTAGGCTAGCTAGAAGCTAAGAAACCATATGCCACTTAATACATTAGCAAGAATCTGACTCTAGTAGGATTTAATTATACGGTTACATAGAAAGAGTTTCTTGCAGTAGTGCATGATATTAATATGTTTAGGCACTACATTACAAGGTATCAAATATTTTTTCACACTTGGAACTCTACCATTTGTTTTTTAATGAATAAAACAGTCACTAATGGTACGGTTACACGTTGGTTGTTGTTGTTAGAAGATTTTGATAAAAAAATACTAGATAAACATGGGAAAGATAATGTAGTGGTTGATTTTCTTTCTGGGTTGGTTGTTGATAATGAATGCATGTCTGTTGAATACTCCTTTCCAGTTGAATATATTTTTTCTGTTTCAACTCACTCACCATGGTATGCAAACATAGCTAACTACCTTGTTGTATGAATATTTCACAACATCTGTCTTCAAAAGAAAAGAAGATAATTTTTCAGTAAAGTGCAAGATACTCTTGGATGGAAGGATATATCTATTACAGAGGACCAGATCATTAGATCATTCGTTCTGTAAGAGAGGATGAGATATTTGGTTTCCTTATATATTTTCATGAAGAACCTTGTGGAGGAGACATTGTAGAAAAAAGGACAAGGTATAAGGTGCTTTCAAGTGGATACTATTGGCCTACTATATTTCAGGATCCAAAGAAATTTTTAAAGGGATGTGACAGTTTTCAGAGAATGGGTCAACCACTCCACTCAGATGAGATTTCATTGTACCCTCAAATAGTTTTAGAGCCATTTGAGAAGTGGGCCTTAGACTTTGTAGGACCGGTTAATCCTTCATCTCAACAAAATTCCTACATCCTGTTCTTTACAGACTATGTCACATAGTGGGTTGATGAAAAGGCACTAACTAGGGAAACTGAATAGGTTGTTTCCGACTTTCTATTTGAAGATATTTTTGTTCACTTTGGAGTACCTCAAAAAAGAGTGACAAATGGAGGACCACAATTTGCATCTCATTTGATTCAGAATCTAGTTCATAAATACAAGATCAGTCACAATATTACCTCACCATATCATCCACAGGTGAATGGTCATGTGCAAAGTACTAATAAGGCTATTGAAGGAATTCTTACCAACATCGTGGCCAGTCACCTGAGGAACTGGGCTAATAAACTTCCAGAGGAACTATGGGAATATAAAAATACATGGAGAAACACCATTATATTATCACCAGATGAATTAGTGTATGGTAAAAATCCTTTATTTCCCATAGAGTTTGAAATAAAAACACTCAGAAAATCATTGCAACTGAACCTAGATTTGGATACAACACAGAAACATTGGTTGAATCAATGAAATGAATTACATGAGAAGGATTGGATGCTATAAAACTGACAGACATTATACAACACCAAAGTACTAAGTGGCATGATAAATTCATCAAAAAGAAGGAGTTTCAGAAGGGATATTGGGCTATATTATATGATTCATGATACAAATATTTTAAGGGGAAGTTGTGTATCGCTAGGTCCTTATGAAGTTGATACAATATTCGAAAATGGGACTGTGAAATCATTTACCATAGATAGTGCCAGGACGCCATTACATTCCAAAGGGCATCGTCTCGGGTATATCATAAAATAACCTCAACGGATTCATTTGTCAACATTGTATCAAGATCTGATCTTAAAGTTATGAGGGCGGGGAAAAATTCTCCTGCACTGCAAAATTTCTAAATTTCCAATAAGTGTAATAGCTGAAAACCAACTTTTTTTGGCAGATGATACACCAGAAAATAAAAATAAAAATAATAATAAAGATATATATATATATATATATATATATATATATATATATATATATATATATATATATATATATATATATATATATATATATATATATATATAAACAAGAAAAAATAATAATATAGAAAAATCTTCTTGTAAATACTTCTTATAGGGCCACAGAAGATAATGGTAAAAGCTTAAAACCACTTGGTGGTGGTTGTTACATGTTTTTTTTCTTTCCTATAACGTCAAGTTTTCCTTCACATATGTCATCAATACTATGTTGTTACAAGTTTAAGTTTTATTTTTTTAGAAGTATTTTCAGGGGCATAATACCTTCGAAGGTATATGCTATTGTAAATAAAATTTCTGTTGTAAATATCTATCTATCATAATCAAATACATTTGATCTTACATCTGTATCAGCTCATGAATTGTAGCAGGGAACCGATACAACTGTTTTCTTCAATAATCATAATCAATAGTACTTTTTAATCAGTGTCAATGAAATCACCCTCTGGTAAGTCATTCAAAAAGGTATATTGTTTTTTCTTTATTTAGCAACTATTCCAATTCATATGACATTCCATTTTGATGTCCGAGGATGACCTTTTCATTTAAGTTCTAGGGGGTGAATCATTTTTTGATCTGTAATATAACCTGATTTGAAGTGACAAAGCTTGTAATCATTATCACCTTTTTCTATCAATCATGCCATTATTGTAAGTCGTACTCAAACCATACTTCCACATATCTATATTGATAATGAAATTATAACACACATTGTATGATTTTCTGATTCGATATCCTTGCCTACTTCCTTGATATCTACCCCGACGAAGCATTGCATCCTCATTCTACAGTCTTTTCAAGCACTATGAAAGTGAGTAGACAGAAGCGCAGGAGGAATTCTATATAAAAGAATAAGGGAGGATCAGTGGTAAGACATGAGCCAAATTACACCGAGGTGATGGACAATTTTCCAGAGGCATATCAAATCTTCAGAGAAGCAGGGTGGCTCGAGTTTTTCGAGCGACTCAAGGGGTCAGATGAAAGCATTTCTCTGGAAATTGCTCGAAACTTGAATAGGAATAAAACAAAGGTCAGAGGTTTAAAGCTGTAGGCTATAGAGGAAGTAATTTCCATGGTATTAGCACTTCAATCTGAAGGGAATAAATGGTTCAATCGGAAAATCAATGACCCATCCCTCAAATCTGAATTTTTACAAGGAGAAGAAAAATTGGTCAATAACGGCAAGGGAATTGATTTCCTTTCCCTTCCACAAACATGGAATGATGTTTCCTTGTTTATCATTAAATATATTACATGTGAGGGATGAGCAATGATATTTTTTAACTATCATTTCTCACTGTTGAATCATCTCCAGCATAGGAAATTGATCAACCTTCCTTACTTCCTATTGGAAAATTTGAAGCATATGGATGCTGCAATGAAGGTTTCCTCGCACCCATAAATTGGTATCACTAATCATGGTCTTATAAAATTAATCATAATGGAAGCCCTAGAGTAAAAAGGACGAAGATGTGAGGATTTCATTAGCAGAAAGACAAGAATTCCACGTCAGAAACAAGTTGAAACCTCCACTGATGCTCTGGAAACAACTGAGGTAGCTGAGGAACGGGGGCAGTCCTCTAGAAGAAGAATAAAGAAAATATCGTTGGAGAAACCAATAGGTGGAAGAACACCAAAGAGGAGGTTCAAGGTTGGCACTCAACCAAAACCCTCACCACCATCTAAAAGGAAGTCAAGCAAGCATGAAGACGTAAGGAAGCAGAAAAAAGAGGAACATGACAAGAAAGAGGATACTCTTTTGCTAGGTAAGAACAAAGGCCAAACCATGTTGCTTAAACACAAAGAATTAGAAACATAAAATAAGGAATTGAGGAAGCCATTAGAGGATAGAAAAATGGAAACAAGGGTTCTGGGTCTTGATACTCTGGCGAAGGTTGTTGATAAGTTGGGAGCATAAAATATGCAAGGCCCTGTATGTACCACATGTGCTAAGAGTTTCGAAACAACATGGTATAAACTTTGTGTTGCAAACACCATCTCGAAATAAACTCAAACAAAACCATGGGAGGCAGATACATAAGAGCATGTTGATGATGTTACTGTTACACAAGAACCAACAACTAAAATAGAGCATCCCATGGAATTTGACCTGGAAACCGAAACACAATAACCTATTGATGATTCTACTATTACACAAGAACCAACAGTTGAGGCAGAGGTTTTTCAGGAAGAAAGAGTAAGAGTTTTTCCACATGAACCTGTGGATGTAGCTACTATTACACAAGAACTGGAAGCCGAAGAAGAACAACTCGAAACATGAGATGTTGTAACACCCTCTACCATTGTTTCATGTGAAACAACAGGGGACTCTGGAGCAAAGTGACACTCATAGAGACTTCTCCTAACATCATAATTGAAAAAAATGGAAACAATTGGCACTCTCCTTGAAAAAAGGAGTGATTTCCCTCAAAGAACATCAAAATGCCATTCATACCGTCAAGGATCAGTGGGCCGAATAATTATTGACATAATAATGGATAACGTGAGAGAAAAAGAAATCTGAGAAGGAGAAGGAAGAATAGAAACAACAACTACAACAAGAGCTCAAGGAACTGACTGAATATAAAGGTAAGACGTATAGTATCACCTTAAACCTTTTAGGTTGCAGGGCACCATCTCTGTCCTAGCCAATTTTCTTGTGGGAAAAATCGTATCTTTTTTCAGTTGAATGTTTTCTATGAGAACATACCCTATCAGAGTATCTCCACTCAAAATTTCTTAAATATTTTTCACTCATGTGATTATGTTGAACAAAGCTTGTTGTGTGAGCTTTTCTAACATATTTGATAAGCATGCTAGTTTTCATATAGTCGTACACATTTTCTCCTCTATGGGGGATTTTCAATTGCACGTTCCATATATTTCATGAGAAACAAAGTGGATTGGCATCTTTCCATGATATCATCTACTGCAAATGATGAAAAGGAAACCCTGTGGGTAAGAGCAGAACCTCGTATGGCTACTGAGATGAGGTGTGAGTTTAGGAATTTTCTCAGTACCCCTAACATGGTGGAGCAATCATCCCTCCATAGGAGGAGATTTGTTTTGTTTTTCCTTATTGTTTTTTCATAGCTAAAATATCAAGCATTAGTCGGATGTTTGAAACAAACAGAGGCTGGAAGTGAAATTCTACAAGCAAGTGATACTTTTGGGTTCTCTAATTTGTTGATTGTTGTTACTCGAGTTCATGAATAGGCACGAATTGTGAAAACAATGGGAGAATTCTGGATAGGACTCAAATTAAAGTTTCCATTGATCTGGATTTTGGTTGAGGACTATTAGCACCATTTCCAACTGTGCAAATAAGAAGGTGAATCTTGGCCACACCAAATGATGTATCCTCAAGGATATAAATTAGTTGACGAAGACAATGTTAGCGCTTATAATTTGACAGAGTTACATCATCGATATTTAGTGCTACCATAGATAGGAAACCTGATCATTCTAAAGATTCTGCATGAGGACATGCAGTGGCTTCAATTGGGGGGAGATGTTGGCTGCAGTATTTAAGGATATTTCAGGAACCTCTTTCCCTACTTTTGGTCATTTCCTTTCATTAAACCTTTGAATTACTTGACACAATGCCACTCTCCCTGGCTACAAAAGCAATAGTTTCTCTGACATATTATTATGCCATTCTCTGTTAAATATTGAATGAAACAATGTATTTTTGGAAGGACTAACTAGTGAAATTGTGGAAGAGATATTTTGGATATTTTTCTTTCGGGTGTTGCTATAATTACCAAATACTATGGGGTAATTTATTTTTTTTTCACTTGTTACATCCTGAGTTTGCTTCTACACCCCGAAGTTTGTTGTTACACCCTGAAGTTGTTGTTACACCATGAATAGTCTATTACACCAAAAACTGCCAAAGACAGTGACTGCTATTTTAAAAGACAGTTGTTGAATATCATGATAAGTAACTCCATGTGGAAGGTTGAAGAAATCTCTAAGCAGTTACGATTGAAAATATGGTGTAACCATAATAGGTATTTTAATTCAAAACTATTTGTAACAACTTCTTTTTTATTTTAATTCTTTCAGCATGAGAATTGTGAGATCCTCATGACTGATTTGTTCCCTGATTTTGGGACATGTAATAGACTTATAAAAAGGCTCAATATCATAAGGAGGGGATGAAACCACAATAACAATACCAACATTTTGATATTGTATCCTTTATTTATTTTTAATACAGTGCACATTTGGTGGTGTTTTTACATATTTCATGTTGAATCTTTAACTAGTTTTCATTCCATCCTTGCACCTTGATAGGGAGGAAGGGCCCTCCTCTTTAGAAGGGATCACAGTATTAGTAGATTAATTACTTTCATTATATTGGGGTGGATTTCTTATTCTCATTGCATTTATTGTAGTACAAACACACTTACATTTTCATATTCATTATATGTTGCTACACCAGATTGGTTAAATCTGTATTATTCAATTAACTGTTGCAATCTAGTTAATGATGCATGGCAAGCCTATTTCTATTCTGAATTTTATGAAGTGTGAATTATTTTTTTATTGAGTGAGTTTCATTCCTGAAGTGTGTATTTTTAATTTATGCAAGAATTCTTTGAATCCTGCAAGTGTGTTCAACGACATTTTCACATTGTTTCCCTAGATGTTCATGTATCGATGCAGATAGTGCAGACAGATTTGAAATAAAAATAACTACCATGGTTGAAAATTAGTGGTTTTGGTTCAATTGTTTTAATAGTGATTAAGCCTCCTAAAAAAATTCCTGATGTAGGAGGGAAAGGTGGTACATTATGAGTCAAGGAAATTGAATGAGAATGAGCATAAATATGTGACACATGATCTTGATTTGGAAGCAATCATCCATGAATCGAAGATGTGGAGGAACTGTCTTCTTGGTAGGAGGTTTGTTTTGATGAGTGATAACAGTGGGATGAGATACTTGTCTGACCAATCTAATCTGAATGTTAGGCAAGCTAGATGTTTGGCCACGCTCAGTGAGTTTGAATTCAAGTTCAGGTACATTAAGGGTAAGGATAACAGGGTTGCAATTGCTCTTAACAGAAGTGTGGTTCAATCACATAGAAGCTATGAGTTCATATGGGACATATTTAGATGAACTGATATTACATATAGTACAGTAGGATGACATGTACTAGTATCTTAAGCATAGGTTACAACAACACATTATATATGATCAGGATGTGGATTATCATATCAAGATAGATTGTTTGGTGAGATTTATGGACATGATATATATTTCGGACAAAAGTATGCTCAAATATATTATATGGCGGGAATTTCATGTTAAGCCATATTCAGGTCATATGGGATATCAGAAGAATATAACAAATGTGAAAACGTTTTACTATTGGTTGAATTTGAAGAAAGAATTAGTTGAGTTTGTCACAAGGTGTTTGGATTGTCAATAGGTAAAAGTTGACCGCAAGAATGTACATGGTTTGCTACAGTTGATTATGATTCCATAATATAAATGGGATTTCATTTCCATGGATTTAATCATAGGTTTGTTGAGGACATCTAGACAACATGATTCCATCATGGTCGTGGTTGACAGGTTGACAATGGTAGCTCACTTCATTTTAGTGAAGTCTATTAATTCAACTAGTGAGGTAGTGCAGGTCTTCATAAAGTAGATAGTGAGATTACGTGGTATTCCTAACAATATTGTATCCGACAGAGATGCCAAGTTCACATCCAGGTTTTGGAAGGAGTTATTTGTAGTTTTGGGGAAAAAGTTGGCCTTCAATACAGCTTATCATTCACAGACATATGGACATATAGAGAGGGTCAATAGGATTTTGGAGGACATGTTGAGGATGTATGTTATGCACCAGGAGAGGAGGTGAGAGGAGTATCTTCCACTAGTTGAGTTTTATTAAAAAAAAATAGATATCGAGAGTCATTGAGGATGATTTCATTTGAGACACTTTATGGGAAAATTCGTAACACTCCCATAAGCTAGAGTGATCCAGTGAACATGGTATTGATTGGAGCAGACATGTTGGCAGAGATGGAACAAGAAATTTAGGTTATCAAGAAGAATCTAAAGGAAACATAGGACAAATAGAAGAGTTATGCAGACCAACACAAGATGTTTAAGGAGTTTCAGGTTGGGTAGCATATGTACTTATGCATCAAGCCCAAGAAGATCTCCTTGAGGATTCGATCATGTGCTATGTTGGCACCTAAGTATTGTGAGCCTTTAGAAATCCTTGAAAAGATTGGACCAGTGACCTACACACACTCTCACCGACAATCAAATTCCATGATGATTTCCATGTTTAATTACTTAAAATATATGCGAAGGATGTTAATGATGTGATTAACTAGTTTGTATTACAGGTGGATCCAGAAGGAGAATTCTAGTTGAAACCTAAGTGCACATTGTAGCAAAAACAACTCATAATTCAGACTTGAGAAATCGAGAAAGTTAAAGTGCGGTGGAAGTACTTCGGGCCCGATGAAGATATATGGGAGATGGTTGAATAGATGCGGACTATGTTTACTTCATTGTTTTCCAGTTGAGGAAAAGTACTTTTTGTATATGTAAATATTTATGTATGGTTGTTACTGTAAATACCACAATGAGTTGTGTTATAATGCTCCAATAAGCGGTATGATTGTATTTTGTTTTTTCTTTTCAGTATGTTGTTTGTTGTAAATACTGCATTGAGCTAAGTTAGAAATCACCATGGGAAGTATGTTTTGGTTTTCAGTGTTATTGTTGGTCATAGGTGTCATAGAAGACCGAGGACAATGTTCCCCTAAGGGGGAGGGGTTTGTAACAGCTCCAAGTTCAAATTTCATGCAATAAATTTAATAAAGGAAAAATAGTAAGACCAAGGTCATGGGACACATATTCGAAGCTCAATATTGGGAAAAAAATCCTAGTGGGTGTCACTTTTGGTTTATTATGGCTAAGGAAATTGGCAAAGACATCGACAAATGAAAAGAGACATTAATTGACATTTATTTATGAAAATAAAGGAAAATAAGAGAAAAGGGGTTATGAAAGGTCATAGATTTGCATGAGAGGAACATTTAAGGAAAAATAAATGAAAATGAAGAAAATACGGGCCTCAATAATATAAAGGCTTATGAGGATCGATTCACGACTTTTTATCGATTTTTCTTTGGAATTAATTTCAGAAAGAGAAGAGCACTAATAGGATAAACCAAGAAAGGAAGGAAAGGAAGGGAAAGGAAGGAAAAGGAGATAAATAATTAGGAAAGGAAGGTTGGATCAAGTAGCTTCATCACAAAGACTTTTAGGTAACAAGTTTCATGTGTGATTTCCTAACTAGTTTGTGAATGTATGGTACATGCATTTGTATATTTGGTTGTTTTGTTATCAGTGTTGTGGTTTTTTCCAGGTGTGACAGTGGTTTTAATCTTGCCTTGCCATTTTCATATAGCCATGGTGTCAAGGGGTTATTTTATTTGGTTGAGCATTGGATTTCTGGAAGATTTTGGAACTGGGTGAGGTGGTGTCAGGAAAATTCACAAAGATTACGGGTGTAGATGGTTTAATCTTTGGGAAGACCTCGACAGTTGGGTGGAGACACGAAAATTCCTTAAGTGTTTACGTTCTATATTTTGGACCAACCTATTTTTCCTCTCCACTGCATTTTTTTGTGGAGTTCTAGCTACAGAGTATTTCCTCTTGATCCCATGTTCTTCACAAAAATCATAAAATTATTTTGACATGATCTCACCTCCTATATCATATCTAAGACACTTTATCTTCAAATAAACTTCATTTTAGAAACTTTGAGGCATACAAACTTGGTTTGGGCTTAGTTATCTCGTGGCGGGTTTTGGCAGGATTGCGGTGGCCTCAGGATGGAGGTGGTTTAACCTCCAGGAAGCCCTAGTTTTTTATGTTTTGGTTTTCTTATGTGATCTCTTGATTGATTTTGGCGAGACCATAGGAGCATGAAGGTGGAGGTGGTTTAATATCCAATAAAACTTGGTTATTCATCTCTTGAGTTCCCACATTCATGCTTGGAATATGACACGAGGGTGATTGGCTGAAAGAAAGATTTGGATTAGCTCAACCTATGGTCGGGTTGTACGTGGAAGTCCTGACTTGGTTGGATTTTGGAAATTTTAATAAGAGCTATTTTCCTATTGTATTATATGAGTACTTTCACTTGTTATTATGTGGCTTTGATGGTTGTTATATCATGGTTATTATTCTAGTTACATTCTCGTTATAAGCATGGTTCTATAATAGGTTCTAGTTATGGCTCTTAATATGTTTTGATTAGTTGATGAATGGTTAATTAATGAATGAGCTAAAAAATGTTATTGCATAAATTATGAGAGGGCATTAGACCTCCTTGGTGATTCTTAGATAAGTTTCAGACCCCTATGTTCTAATATGCATTCATGACGTGTCGATTACATGTTCACTATGTGTTTGACATAATGGTTGTCATAGTTAGGAATGGTTAGATCATGTCCTTTATTAAGTTATGTATGAATGGATTTGTCTTGGTGTTATTTTTCATTCTAGAAGTCTCATTGAGTTTTGGGATGTGTTTTGGAGGCTAGCATGAAATTGTGGCTCAGAATCTGGGATCGCACCCTATGAACATGAGTTTTAGGGGCATAATTTCACCCTTACATGTTTATGCATGTGGTTGGAGGCCGATAACTACATGTAAGCCTTTTATTGCATGCGTTTGTGGGCCTATGTCACTAAAAATAAATCCAACTCAGGGTTTGGCAACTTGGTGTGGTTGTTTAGCTCCTAGGTGTCTTGTATCTCCTAAGGAAGGTCAGTAAAGTTCCAGTTTTTCGACTCCACTTCCTTAATCGTATTTAGGAGGTTGGTTCATGTCATAGTATCCCTCAACTCATCTTTACCCCAGCAGGCTAGTTAAAGTGGGTAAATGTGTGAGGAGTGTGTTACACTCGTATTTATTTGATCTTCGTTGTGATTGTTAATTTTGTGAATGTTACTTGTCCTAGGATTTTGATATTATTCAAGCTTATTTCTCACAAGAAACCCTTGTCGAACAAGAGTATAGAGGGTTGATATCTTATTGTTGCCAATGTTTAGAATTATCCAATCTTGAATGTTTGAAAACCTCGAGTAGAAATTTGAACAACCAGTAAGTTGGTCGTCTAGAGTCGCTTCTCACATACTAACAAACTAAGGCTATTCTCACCAATCCATACAATTCATAGGGTGTTAAACATAAAATGTTGGGTACGTGTTATATTCTATGCAAAATTAGCCCTAGGTGTTGTTATGTTATGTCATGCGCAAATGGGGGGTCACAAGTGGGGGTGGTAGCCCCCCTTGCTGGTGGGTTTGCAAAGAATTTACTGTATTTTACACGGGGTTTCGATAACGCCTTAAAAAAAAAAAAAAGATGCCCCCAAGGATGGGGGCCAGACCCAAGGATAGTGGGTGGGTGAAAAACCCATAAGCAAAACGATGGGTGCATCCACCCACTATCCTTGGGTCTGGCCCCCATCCTTTTGCTTATGGGTTTTGCACATGGTTTTGGGCATGATGGTTTTTCACATGGTATTTTGTAGATCGAGTCAAGGGAGCTACAATTATGTTCCAATCAAGGGTCAGTGGATTGCGGTTTTCTGAATTATTCTGCATGTATATAATGCATTGTAACATTGAAAGGAGCATATGAAAAATAAATATGGTTTTCCCAATTTTGGTTCGAGGGGAAAAATATTTGTGTATTTTTTCTATTCTCGCCATTGTATATTTTCTATCATTTTTAAGAATTTGTTTGCAGGTAATTTCTATAATATTAAAAACTTCATACAGGTGACCCCAGACAAAACAACTCAAAGGTAACCAATGATCAAGAAGGAAAGAAGCAATGGATCAAGAATAAGAAAAAATAATAAACAAGAGAGAAAATATGCAGTTCCCAATTATAAGCTATGGTGATTCATCCAAGTATAGTTTACCTTAAATCTAATCTCGACAAGTTCCAAATTCCGAAATTTCTTCACAAAGCTTCAACTAGAGCAAACATAATGACCATGGGGATGAGTAAGAGGAATAGGAGGTGGCAGAAAATATCACAAAACCAATGTTATTGCTAGCTACCACTATTAAAATCACTAGAAACTACATGGAAGTCATGTTGAATTTATTTACCATCTATAATAACTACACCACATTATCTCTAGTCCCTTCATTTCCCCTAGAATATTGTATTCACCTTCTGCCACTTAACTTGCACCCAACCAAAAGGGAGTGAGATGTGCAGTACAAACGTGGTTGATGCTAGGGTTCACAATCACCTCTTTATTGTAACACCAAGCTGCAAACACCTTGTTTGGATTTTGAAGCACATGCTTCACTTGCCCATAAAAGGTGTGAAGGTAAAAAATATGAAGATCCTAAACCATGGTGATGAGATCCACGCTCCCCTCTAATTCGATTTTTTCTTCTTTGGAGTTTACATATACTACTATTGAAATATGAGAATGAACCACTCTGTAGTTTTTTTCAAAGACAAAAGCCTACAATTTCTTTGACCATAGACCCCCAACAACTAAATTAGTGGTTGTTTTACAAGAACCTCAAATTTGATCACAGAGAAACCCAATGTCCAACTCAAACAAGATTTGATCTTATCCGCTTACAATAGATATCTTAAAAAAAATGAGGAGGAGTTTGGAGTAAATCTCTCATACCATGTAAGAGTGTAAAAACACATATGGATCAAACTATAGGAAATAAAAACCTTCTACAAAGAGCTCAAAGAATTTGAAGAATGAAAAGAAAATACCTCATTTTTTAGGGAAAATATGGTATACATCAACCTAACTTATAGGAGCAATGGAAGATTCTAGTGATAACTAGAAAATAAGGTTGACAACGTAGTATATAAGGATGTTACACAAGATTACGAGTTCCAAGGATTCGTTATTGGAACTTTAAAACCCCCAATAAGTGAAACATAGGGAGAAAATATAAACAAAGAATGGATCCTAGCAATGAGGCCTAGTTAGGTACCCATGTACAACCTCTCATAAGTGGAGAAAGAGAGAAAACCTTGTAGGAACCCCCCCACGCCCCCAAAAAAAAAAATAGAGAGTACATAGAAGGAAAGAGAAAAATGAAGAGGTGAAGAAAGGAGGACTCAAACCCTTATCATTACCTTGAGTCATGGGGGATTGACTCGGGGAGCAATACCATACCATGTGGGTTCATATTGGGGGATATATATTGAGGAGAGAATGATATAATATATTGAGCATATATTAGGGGTAAAGGGTTTTTATATTGGCACTATAAAAAATGGAGCTCAAAGTTAATGAAAAAAATATCTCTGCAATATCTAGTGAATGTAGGGTTTTTCAAATTTGGAAGGTAGATTGGGTTTGTATTAGTAGGCGGTTAAATAATGTGATTTTTAGAGGTATTTTCCAATATGTATTCAAATTATAGGTATTGTTTAGCATGCCATGAACATAGGTGATATGTCAGAGGTTCATTGAATGAAGCCCCCATGCCTTGAGTGAGAAATTAATGCGGGGAATCCCAGGGTGGCGATTAGTCCATTTGATCGATTCCCTATGAGTTGAGTGGCACAATTACTCCAACAACCCCTTTCAAACGCAACTCGGGGAATCGAACCTCGGCCAACACTCTTACACCATATTGAGGTTTTCCATTACTCCAAAACCCACTGGAATTAGTAAACTTCTACATCCTTACCATTGACTTAAGTGGGAAATTAATCCCATATCTTTGTTGTTAGTCCACATGTTTGATTCTCAATGAGATGAGTGTATAAATCCCTCAAACAATATACAACTTATCCTCAACTTATCCTCGGCCCATTTGATTTGTAAATGTTGACTCCTTATGTCATTAATGAACCTAGAATGGAATATTTGAATGACCCATAATAGGAATGTTATGTCATAGCCATCAAAATAACTTTGTTATCTAATTGTTTGCAATTTCCAAATAGATTTCTCAAATATGTTAATAATGTTCTTGTCCTTGTGTCACGTTCCTGAAATTGTGTCACGTAGCAGACTTTCAATTCTCCAAATGCCAAGACCAATATGCAGTAAGATTACAATTTCTATGACGCTACATCATAAGAAACATAAGCCGTGTGGAAGATTTGGAACGTAACACGATGATTTTCCTTTATTTGTAGATTTATTTTCCCATATCTCAAATTGGTTCCCATCAGCATAGAAATTGAAATCTCCTTTGATATCTCAGCTGGACTGTTAAGATCTGCCACTTCGAAATCGTAGAGAGATGCATGCATTTTCAGAAGCAGCTTGCTTGATTGTGACTGAAATTGAAGTGTGCATGAATATTGAGGAGAGCACCTTCTTAGACACCTAGTACCTATCTCGGAAATAGTTTTATGATAAAGAGATGGGCCATGTAAAGACATGACATGTAAGGAACCGTCCTTTACCTTGATTAGATTTATATTCTTGGACTTTGTTTGTGGGAATTATAGATAAGAGTCATTCCCGTGTCTCTCAGTGAACAAAAGGACTCACCGATGGCCAACACGTCACTCTTTATATCACAAAAATTGCCACAGGTGCCATTCGATTGACCATCCAAGTGTCTTCCGCCTCGACGGATGTCATGCACAAGAGCAAAAGCTTACACATTTAAATTTCACTTCATGCTTTCATAACAGGAAACAACTCTCCAACCATAGACTTACTAATCAATTTCGTTTAAACTAATCTAGATCCATCTTAACTCCAGATCTATCAAGCTTCGAGAGAGATCAAATCTCTCGAGGTGCAAACCTCTTTTTTGAGTGCAAAACTTGAGGAAAGGTTTGCACCTCAAGAGATTTGATCCTTCTAGGCGCTTGATAGATCCGGAGTTAAGATGGATCTAAACTAATTTCAGTCTTGTGTTGCCAGAAAAATCTATCGAAAATATAATTAATTTTATCAATAATATGTAAATATATCAAATATTAATATAATCATTTTAAATATGCTTAATATTTTTGAGATTAACTTGGTCAAATTACTTTAGTTAATTGAAATGATAAATATTATTAATAACTATAATGATGAAAAATAATGAAATATTTATTTTAAATGCAAAATATCAATAATAGTGTTGAAAAATAAAAAATATAAATAATAAGAATGTACTCATATTACAAATAATTTTCATTGAAATTAATCTCAAGCTTTATGCCCCCATAACTAAAAACAACTCTCCAACCATACACTTACAAAGCAACAGCGTACTCTTTACAAGGCCATAATCGATTTCGTTTAAATCACTTACAACCGTGCAACATGGTTTTAAATATTTTTTTTGCCATCGTGACTTTTTAACAACTCTGGGTACAATTTCACAATGCAATGAAATCTTGTTTTAATGGCAAAGATTGGGTTAGGAGATTACGCAATAAGAAATAAAAGTATAGATTTCAACATTGGGTGGCATATTGAACCTTATATTATATATTATTTAATAAATTCATCTAGGTGTAGGTAATGAGATTTACGATATATATCGGGAATTTATCTTTAATAAAAATTAAAGACAAAAAAGTCTCCATGATAAGATTTGTGAGTTTATTAAATAGTCGATTGCTTTGGAAAAGAAATTAGGGTATAAATTATTATCAAATAAAGGAATTTTCGTTTTTAAAGCCATGAATAGATGGCAAAGTAATTTTTGGACAGAAAAGAGAAGTTGAGTGCACCAATGAATATATTGTTTAATTGTATCTGTTTGTGTTTACTTGCAATTTCTAATTTAAATGTTTATAAAGCTACACCATAATCAACTCTAAGACTTCAATTTTCATCTAATAATTATAATCACCAAAAAAAACATTTTAAACTTAAAAAAAACTCTTAATTTTTTTTTTAAACTTTTAGTAAATCTAAAATATTACAAAATAATAAAATTTATTAAAAATATCTAAAATAATTAAAATTAATTCTAAAATGTAAAAAAAAATAACTAAATCTATTAAAAATGTTTAAAATAATTAAAAATCTTAGAATTCTATTTCTATAACATCACTCTAACTCAGGGTTGGAATTTGGATTTCTCTTACTTGTCAGACAATTTTTTTTGACATTTTGGGTAATTATGTTTCCCTTCAAGAAACGTTATGTTAAAAAATTGACGCAGGTTGACCCTGCTTAAACCCAGAATCTTTCCCATTCTCATGCATATAAAAATGCATCTTCAATAAATGCCCAGATAAGACTCCAAGTCTGGGCAATTCCAAAAACTTTCAATGCGGAAGCTCCTTTAAATTATCATCCACTATGATTATAAAATCATACAACTAATTCACATATGCAGAAGCTCTACTCCAATTACACTTATGGCTAATAACCATGCTTCACGTCAATTCTTGCTATTGAACCCAAACTTCAACACAATCCCAATTATTAACTTTATGCAGAGACTTATCAAAACATAGGATTCAAACATGACTCAATCCAATCAACGTTCGAATGCTCCCATAATCAAACCCAATAACTCTCATTCATCATTTCTATACCAACATTCACATATGGCTTTTAAATACCGGATTTTAAATTCAGAATACAATAAAACAAATGCGCCCATGCGTTAAAACTCAACCTGGCAAATTAATACCACCCTCAAACCTTGAACGCCGCATCGATTTTCTTACTTCTACAAAGACAATTCCTAATCAGATGATTCTCAGCACCCTCAATTCCGCCTCTGCAATTGCTGTGGAATTGCAATTTCTATACAGTCTTAAATACCCAGCGATCGATCTTTAATTCATTCATACAAATTTTCTAGCGCTAAAACAATAGAGATCGATCCCTTTTCATTAAAAAAACATGGGAAACGATTCACAATTAGATCATCCCTTTCAACCGTTTTGCAAATAGATTAGTCCAACACTGTCCAAAGTCTCTGTGCGTTTGCTCATACCAATCAATATACATCAATTTGAAATATATAACAGTGGGAATCATTCTCAATCCAACAGCGCCCCATCTCATATTAAAAATACAACTCTTCATACATTGCAATTTAGCCAACACATCATGAAAACAGTTCACTCAGATTTTATTTAAACGCACCTCGTACCCATTGCTAAGTCGACTCACCATTTCTGGGTTTAATCCTAGTGCTTCACTTCAACGTGTCGATTTTAATTCAAGGCTTGAATCTGCAATTTTGATTCATATCAACTCATATAACACTTGCATTCCACAATTTGATCCGACATTTATAACAGTTTTATTAAACAGACTATACAATTTCAAATCGGCCCAATCGAATTCCATTTGATTGTACACTGTCCAATCTTCAACGCGGCGTTCCTGCTAACTTGGGCTCTTAAAATCGATTCACAATAGATTACGCCATGAGATCTCACCGCCTCACAATCCATTCAGATCCAAAACCAAAACTAGCATGTAAATCGATTTAACATTCTAGCAAACAGAGGTTTAGTCTCTATTAATTAAAGCTTCGGTCTATTAACCCAGTTCACTGTATTATATGGGTTTCCAACTATTATACTTAGATATCCAATATCTATTTTGAATCTGAAGGTCGATTTCAGTGCTAGCCTTGAAGGCTCACCATTAAACATCGACTAATGTTTGCAAACCTCTGTTCCTATGTGGAACTTACGCTTTCAACTGTTTCCATTTTCAAATTATACAATCGATCCATACACTATAAATCACGCTAACCATTATTGCATTATTTTTTTCCAGTTCTGTGTTAGGATGTGTTCTCAATTTATATGTACATTTTCAATTCAACTGCCAATTACAGAAATCAAACACACATTTTCTAAATCAACCAATGCAGTTCCAAAAACACACTTTTCATATTAACAATGTAAATACTTACAAACTTTGTTTTTGGCCAGATATTCAACATTCATGGCCCTTCCAATTGCCAGAAGCTTATAAACTTTGGCTGTCCAAGCCTCACCTTTCCTCTCTTATTCTATTCTACCTGATCTATTTTGCCGTTGAGGCATATCAATTTATACAAATTTAAAATGATCTAATTTGAGTTCAATCCCCTTAATCACTCAAAAAACCCTCAAATAGCTCAACAAAAATCCTAAAATCACTCTTCAATCCCTAAGGATCCTCTCTCACCCTAAATTAATGAAACTAATTTCTAAATTAAATTCTCTCATCCCTTTACATCCTCAACTGACCAAATTCTCTCATATTTGAGAATTATTTAATTAAAATATAATTTAATCACTCAAAGATAATATTAATATTTACATGAAATTAATATTTCTCAAAAACACGAGACCCCTAGGTTTAATAAAAATACAAGGTATTTTTTCCAAGCTAATGCTCCTGCATCAGACTCCCAAGGTAGAAAAGGATCATGATCTCCTGATCATGTGTTTCAAATCTTTGTCCGCCTGGATCCCACATTTTGTTCTGCAACTTATTATCAGTTTCTGCTGTCGTATGTTGCTTTTCTCCAGGTCTCCATATCTTATGCTATCTTGCTCCACTAGCCGCACTTTCACAATCTGTCTTTGTCTTCATTTTGCTACTGCTGATTTTCTTCCTTGCTGATGTCTTCCTCTGAGACACTTTCAACATGATTCTTCTGATTAATTCAATTTCTCGGTCCAATAAATCTCCAGGCTGCTGATGTCTTACTGTCTGCTGAGCTAAGACGGCTTGCTCAGTTCTTACTTGCTCTATTTGTACTGTCACTTGCTGACTTCTTGCTGCCACCCAATCATCCAAACCTTATTGTCTTCTACAACGGAAAACTTCTTCTCTGCCTTCTCCTATCAGCAACTTACTGGACTGGTACATTGTGTACTTCTTCCTGCTGTCTTCATCACTCTACATCTTCAATTCCCAATTCTGAAATTGAGATTCTTCCTGCACTGAATTTCGATCATTCAGCATCATTTCCAGCAACATAATGTCCTCATCCCATGGATTTGAAATTTCCACAGAATTCTCATTTTTCTCCTTCATTTGACTGCTCAACTGAGTCAAATGTTTTTCAGCCTCTGCAACAATACCTGCATTCACAAAACACTTGTAAAAATAAAAATCATAAGGCCTCAGTGCCTTACTTCCCACTGTCAGCACTTCAGTATGCTGATCCCAATCATTCTTGAGGCTATGAGTTAGTCTCTCCTCAGCATCATCCTCTTCGAGAATGTCTCTGTGCTCTGGTTCATAAAAATGAACCTCTTTATTTCCATTCATCTCTGTCTTTATACTCTGAACACTTATCCTCTGTGCTTCTAGTCTCTACTCTAGGACACTTAACTCATTCCATAACCCTGTCATCTCCTTTGAGAAACTTTCTGTGCAATCTTCACTACCTTCACAAGCCAAGCTTTCTGTTGTCACCATCTCTTCATCTGTCATCAGAACATAATTCTGATCCTCAACTTCTGCAATAAACTCAGTTATCTGTCCATCATTTTTTAATTGGATATTTAATAAAAACAATTTGTCATTATCAGAATTTATAACAAATTGATCATCATCAAATACAACTTCATTGAAACAATTTCTTTCACAAAACAAGGAATTTATGAATTCCTTTTGTTGTTGTAATTCAATCTGATCGTCTTCTGACAGATAATAGTCATCATATGTGACTTGGCAACCTTTGACTTCACTCACCACAGTTTCATCACATGAACTGTCTTCTTCAATGCTTGCATTCACACATAACTTATTAGTTTTAAAATCACAAAGTTCAACAGTCTCAACTGTTGGTTCATATACCAGCTCTTCAAGCTGATCCTCTTCTTCATTCACAAGAACTTCCTCTTGTACTATAACAGCAAAAGCATCACTGCTTTCTTCTTCAGAGTACTTATCTCCTGAAATATTCTTTTCCATACTTGTGACCACTCCACAAGATTGCGCATCTTCCTCAGTAAAACCTGTAATCACATCACAATTTTCAGCTATAAAAATACAAGATTTTACATTATCCAGCTGATCTGGATTTTCCCAATAGTTCAAGAAATCATCAATGATCTCTTCTCCAGCTTCATCAATGGAAACCTCCACTTTCAACTCAGCTGCTCTGAGTTGCGTACACCCCAACTGTACATCCATCATCTGCTCGAGCTTCTTCGGCTCTTCTATTAACTGCATGTTTATCTGTTGATCTTTTTTCTGTTGTAGCCTTTGCCACTTCACTCTCTTCCTCATGGTCCAACCATGTATCTGGTCTTTCATATTTTCCTATAATAATTCCATCAATAACTCCAGATGTACTGCTATCTCAACTTTCTCTTTCTCATACTCTTCATTAGTCAACTGCTTCCATATTCCATTTTCCTTGGCATCTTCTTTCTCCCTCTTTCTACTGTGGCCTCTTTCTGAACCTCTGCTCTCTCCTTTATGAATTTCAGTAGTCATCTTCCTCGCCATGAGTTCCTCCCCCGTGAGTTGCACCAAGCCTCTACAACAGCAAGCTCTCCTGCTGCCACTTACCTCACCAATCCCTTCCTCTGGATCTGATCTTTTGGTAATCACCGGTCCTCTGCTGGAACCCTTCGAGCATTCTCCACTGCTCCTTTAGGCTTTTCTCATCTGCAACTTTATTCAACCTCTGTTGAATCTTCAGGTTCTGCCACTCTCTCTTAGAATCCTTACTGGACTCCTTCATCACTGCACTCCAGCTGTGATCTGCTTCGTTCTGCTGAGACTTCCTTCACTATGCCTGTAAATCAAATTATTCAAGTATAACTTTTAAACTAGAGATAAATAATACCTGTCAGTTCACCTTTCAAGATCCTGTTGATCTCGCTTCACTTCCTCAACTGCACTGCATCCCTCTACTGCAATCTTCATTAGCTTTAAAATCTGACCTTCATTCATCACATGCAATTAATTCAATCTTCTTAAAAAAAACTTGAATCCTCACACAGAGCTATTCCAGCTCTGATACCAAATGACACAAGTTGGCCCTGCTTAAACCCAGAATCTTTCCCATTCTCATGCATATAAAAATGCATCTTCAATAAATGCCCAGATAAGACTCCAACTCTGGGCAATTCCAAAAACTTTCAATGCGGAAGCTCCTTTAAATTATCATCCACTATGATTATAAACTCATACAACTAATTCACATATGCGGAAGCTCTACTCCAATTACACTTATGGCTAATAACCATGCTTCACGTCAATTCTTGCTATTGAACCCAAACTTCAACACAATCCAAATTATTAACTTTATGCAGAGACTTATCAAAACATAGGATTCAAACATGACTCAATCCAATCAACGTTCGAATGCTCCCATAATCAAACCCAATAACTCTCATTCATCATTTCCATACCAACATTCACATATGGCTTTTAAATACCGGATTTTAAATTCAGAATACAATAAAACAAATGCGCCCATGCGTTAAAACTCAACCTGGAAAATTAATACCACCCTCAAACCCTGAACACTGCATCGATTTTCTTACTTCTGCAAAGGCAATTCCTAATCAGATGATTCTCAGCACCCTCAATTCCACCTCTGCAATTGCTGTGGAATTGAAATTTCTATACAGTCTTAAATACCCAGCGATCGATCTTTAATTCATTCATACAAATTTTCTAGCGCTAAAAAAATAGAGATTGGTCCCTTTTCATTAAAAAAAACATGGGAAATGATTCACAATTAGATCATCCCTTTCAACCGTTCTGCAAATAGATTAGTCCAACACTGTCCAAAGTCTCTGCACGTTTGCTCATACCAATCAATATACATCAATTTGAAATATATAACAGTGGAAATCATTCTCAATCCAACATCGCCCCATCTCATATTAAAAATACAGCTCTTCATACATTGCAATTTAGCCAACACATCATGCAAACAGTTCACTTAGATTTTATTTAAACGCACCTCATACCCATTGCTAAGTCGACTCACCATTTCCGGGTTTAATCCTAGTACTTCACTTCAACGTGTCGATTTAAATTCAAGGCTTGAATCTGTAATTCTGATTCATATCAACTCATATAACACCTGCATTCCACAATTTAATCCGGCATTTATAACAGTTTTATTAAACAGACTATACAATTTCAAATCGGCCCAATCGAATTCCATTCGATTGTACACTGTCCAATCTTCAACACGGCGTTCCTGCTAACTTGGGCTCTTAAAATAGATTCACAACAGATTACGCCATGAGATCTCACCGCCTCACAATCCATTCAGATCCAAAACCAAAACTAGCATGTAAATCGATTTAACATTCTGGCAAATAGAGGTTTAGTATCTATTAATTAAAGCTTCGGTCTATTAACCCAGTTCACTATATTATATGGGTTTCGAACTGTTATACTCAGATATCCAATATCTATTTTGAATCTGAAGGTCGATTTCAGTGCTGGCCTTGAAGGCTCACCATTAAACATCGACTAATGTTTGCAAACCTCTGTTCCTATGCGGAACTTACGCTTTCAACTCTTTCCATTTTCAAATTATACAATCGATCCATACACTATAAATCGTGCTAACCATTATTGCATTATTTTTTTCCAGTTCTGTGTTAGGATGCGTTCTCAATTTATATGTACAATTTCAATTCAACTCCCAATTACAGAAATCAAACACACATTTTCTAAATCAACAAATGCAGTTCCAAAAACACACTTTTCATATTAACAATGTAAATACTTACAAACTTTGTTTTTGGCCAGATATTCAACATTCATGGCCCTTCTAATTTCCAGAAGCTTATAAACTTTGGCTGTCCAAGCCTCACCTTTCCTCTCTTATTCTATTCTACCTGATCTATTTTTCCTTTGAGGCATATCCATTTATACAAATTTAAAATGATCTAATTTTAGTTCAATCCCCTTAATCACTCAAAAAAACCTCAAATAGCTCAACAAAAATCCTAAAATCACTCTTCAATCCCTAAGGATCCTCTCTCACCCTAAATTAATGAAACTAATTTCTAAATTAAATTCTCTCATCCCTTTACATCCTCAACTGACCAAATTCTCTCATATTTGAGAATTATTTAATTAAAATATAATTTAATCACTCAAAGATAATATTAATATTTACATGAAATTAATATTTCTCAAAAACATGAGACCCCTAGGTTTAATAAAAATACAAGGTATTTTTTCCAAGCTAATGCTCCTGCATCAAAAATTTTCCCTTCATTAGTGATGTTCTCATAATAAATTTTGCCCTTCAGTAGTGATGTTTAAAAAGCTACTTGCATAATAGACATTGTAAAACATATTCGTTTATGCTATTTTTAATCCTAAAAATGGATATGTGGCTGAAAATGGAGGTGTTATATTCAAAGTAAAACCAAAACAAGTAATTTCTTGTTGAAATGAAACGAAAACAGTAAGATCATAAACAATTATGGACAAAAATTTTTAAAAAACCACGTGCATAATGGACATTGTAAAATAGATTTGTTTATGCTATTTTTAATCCTAAAAATGGATTTGTGCTTGAAAATGGGTGTTTTGTTTATGTTATTTTTAATCCTAAAAATCGATTTTTTTTAATGTTTTTTTAATTCTAAAAATGAAGTGTAAACAAAAATAGAATCAATGAAAAAAAAACAAAATTGGGTTGAAATGAAATTGCTAAGAAATTGCCAGCATGTGTTTGGTTTTTAAACCTTAGAAGAGAAAAACCCATCGGCCTACCTTTTCACTGTTGTGGTCCAGGAAGACTGGTATCTGGTGGTCCAGGAAGACTGGTAGTTGGTGGTCCAGGAGTAGTTGTTGGTCCAGGAAGACTAGTAGGTGGTAGCTGCTCTGAAACAGGAAAGGTTGGTGGTACAGTTTTGAGCCTAAGCTAACGGGACTATTTCATCTAATGGGACTATTTCATCTAACGAGACTATTTCATCAATTGTCCTCCTCGTTTCAAGTGTTATCCAAGCTCACTTGTAAAATGCTTGCAGTATCTAATGCCCTTGAAAAATGCTCTGCAATATTGTATCAAAGCTATGCTAAGCTCACTGGTAAAATGCTTGCAGTATCTAAAGCCCTTGAAAAATGCTCTGCAATAAACCCTGTGAAGTGTCTCTAGTGGTTAATACAAGTAAAGATTTAAAGTTCCTGCATTAAGGGTGCCAGATTGGAAGTGGATTTATTATTTTTTTGGAAGGAAAGCCCTGTACAGTTTCTCTAATTAGTAGCGGAAAACAAATTTAATTACCAATTTTTAGTGAGCCAATAAGGGTAACTTTCCATTAATTTTTGAATACAGGTTTGCAAGTTACAATTGCCCAAAGGAGTCAAATTTAAGAAAAAACTGGTAAATAGAAAAGTTTAATAAAAAATTGATAAATAAAAAATAAAAACATAAAAATGTTTTGGAAATTTTTTTAAACTTCGAAATTACGTTTTCCATAGCAACTAACACATTGGAGAAAACAACCTTCCACAAATTCCAGCCTGCAAATACGGCCAAAATGCCCATCAATGCTCTAATCTAACAACTAATCCAACAAATTTCCAAAAACAAATTGTTACATCATGAAAACAACATACAACGTGCAAACAGCAAATCCAACAAGTTTCCAAAAACAAATTGTCACATCAAAAAGCAACATGCAAATTAGGCATAACATAGCAACTTTTACTATAGAATTTTGACAGTAATCTAACATAGAAAAACTTTTACTATAGAATTTTGACAGTAATCTACATACTTGTTAATGGTGTGATATTACACATAACATAACACAATTTTTACTACGAAATTTTGACGGGAATCTATATACTTGTTAGTCATGTGATAGTTACACCCTTATTCGAATTACACACTTTGCATTTACAAAGAAGTTATATTAGTGTGATTTTAAAATGTAAATGTTAATAGCAAAATTCCATGTCACTTGAGCATGGTGAGGTGTAATGGGTTAGAGGAAAAAGGCCATTATTATGATTTTTACAAAAATAATGTATTGAAATTTGAAATTATAAATTGGAAAACTACATGAAAATAAGTAATTCAAAGTTTACTCCGATCGGGGTGCCACCTTGATCATTGGCAGGGGATCACAGATCTATTTGTCAGTTGCATTTAAGATCTGAGCTGGCTGTTAGTCTCCCACTTAACGCACCGCCTCTTCGCATGCACACTCGATTTTTGGTAATGATGTCTCTTTGTATTGATGCGATGCTCCTCCACGATTCTTTGCTCTCAGGGTTTCTGCTGTCTTGGTTTTTCCTATTCTGTATTACCTCCATTTCCATTAGGGTTGGTAGTGCTCAGAGTCGCGTTCGGCGTTGGATATTGCGGCAGTTCAGTGGATTCTCACCTCTCCAACTTACTAGAACCAGGCTTTGGTATGTTATGTCTATCTTTCAACTGCACTCTCGTTCTTCTTTACCAGTCGGTTTGCAAATCGCCAATGCACAGGGTTTGGGTTTCCTTATGCCTGTCTGCAAGTTGCATGTTGAATTGAAGGTTGAACCTTGTTTTAGGAGCCCTCCCAATTGTTCGCTCATCCTTTGGGTTCTACAGGCATTTCATTGCTGCCTATGCTTTGATGATGGTTCTGGAATGTTAATTTCAAACATGCATTGCTTTCAGCGACGTCTCTGTTTTTGGGTCCACATCCCTCTCTTCGATATTCATTATACTTATCTACATGAGCATTGCAAGGGGTTTATTTTCGGTTTTCCTGGTCCTGCAGGTTTACATTTGACTCAACAGATGCATGCCAATTGTTCTTATAAGTGGGGTTGGCGCACTGGTTTTCTGTTATTTCTGCTCTGTTATAAGGTTTTCCTTGGGTGCTTTTCCCTCTCTCTTCAATGGGTTGAATCAATACTTTCTGCTAGCATGCAGTTGCCCACCCCTGCTGTTGCTTATGATTTTGTTATCTGTCCTCACCAATCTCCTCTATTTCTTCCGTTATATTTAGCAGGCTCCTTTGGTTTTATAATGACAAAATCCAGATCTTCTAGCCGCAAGCATAAAGCGCACAATCCTCCATCCAATGTCCCTGTGAGGCCTAGCAAGAGAGGTAGGAACACTAATGAGCAGGTGGTTGACAGGTTGGTCCACACGTATATGGTCAATACCCCTCCACATATTCAAGAAAGGATACAGAGTTGGGAAAAGCAAAGCTCTGTTGATGAGGTTGGCGCTCAACAACAGTAAGAGTTAATGGATTTTCTCACTGATCTGGGTAGTACTCGAGGCAGGATCTCTCTCTTTCAGCAATCAGTTAAAATGTATTGGAAGTTTAAGTGTGTCCTTGCTAAAGCATTGATGAGTATGAAGGACCAGGAAGTTCATACTTCCATTCTCTTTGACCTTCATCACATAAAGCAGGATATCAGCTCCATGACAAAAACCCAGATGCAACAGAATGCCAGAATTGGACGAATCGAGGAACAGTTGAGTGCAATGCAGTGGGTGGAGATGCCTGGGTCCTCAGTGAAAGCCCCAGCCCCAGTGGATTCTTCGGATGGCTAGGCACTGTCTGATTTACTAATTTTTGTATGTTTTTTGTCAATCGAACTTATTATTGTAGTTTCATATGTAAATATTATGGTCATAGTCGTGTAGTACATGCCGCTACTGAGCGATTGAAACAGTGCCGATTTTGGTTAGCTTTCAACTTTCTAAGATGGCCAATAGACCTGGTTTCCTTCGGGTAGGTTGAGGCAACATATTTTGGTTGTATATCTTTAGCAACTTGCTCTATCTAATAGAAAAGTCAGGTCCTACAGAATTCACACAAAAAAAAAAGTAATTCAAAGTTTATAGAAATATTAATATAAGTTATTTAAGAATAAATTAAGGAAATAATTTTATGATCAAACTTATTTTTTCAAATTACTAATATAAATAATGATGATGATGATTAATGTTTACTAAGACTAATATGGTCTATCGGATCTCAAGACAATAAAATAAATATAATTGTGATTCTTCAAAATCTTGTTTCTATGATCAAAGATGAGGGAAAGAAGCACTCCAAAATCACTATAGTTGGGCTAACTTAATAATTCAAGAAGATTGGAAGTGTGGTAGATGTTAGGGAATTGAGATCGGATGTGAGTAAGAGTTGGAAAATCTACAAGGAAGTGTTTTTCATCTTCCACCCTCTTAGTATTGCAAATTTGACAAATTCTATTGTCCCCAGGAGTCTTGGGAGTAGACCACTGCATAGTTTCACTTCTAAGCTCATGAGAATTAGTTATTATCCTAAAAATGTTCATTTTTTCTTATTGTTGGTCAACACAGAGAGATAATTTTGGTTATCAAGGGTGGAGTTGATTACCTCCTTATAGTATCTTAGCTTCCTTTTACCCTCCAGATCCTTATCATCCCATAGCGTATCCTTAAAATTGGAGGTGATAGTATCTTTGACACTATCATTGCTTCCCATGAAGATCTCCTCCTTAATCCCCCAATGGTTGAGCCAAGATTGGGCATCCTTATGCCACCCACGCTTGATGCGAAGGTGGGGGTTTGGACGAAGCAATTTTTGGGAGCCTCTTGGATTCCATGTGGCAAAGATTCTTCTTATAGATAAGATATCTAAACATAGTCATATTTTCAATGGGGGACAAACCAACTTCGATCAAGAGGATAGGATAGGGAGTATTTCCCTTGATCTTGAGGTTGTAGGTTATGAATCGCTTCTGAATCATCTCAATCTTTCTTGACGGCTCTCTAGATATACTGCAAAAATTAAATCATCAAACAACTTACTCAATGTAAAACGAAAGAGAAATTATTTGATCTAAATGTATGATAACTCAAATAAAGGAGATATGTAAACTTATTGTAGGTCATTTGTATTCTTATAAATATTAGATGTAGATTAAATTTATGACTTGAATTGCAGTAAGTTAAATTAAAAATAAGATTCAATGTATGTAAATTAAAATTGGAAAATAAAAAGAGAAGACTAGAATGTCAATCTATTAATCTAAGGGGAAATTTAAATGAATGGTTTTCACATAAGTGTTTTCGAGTTTAATAAAACAATGCTAACTATAATAAAAAATAAAATGAATATGCATATTTAGTTAGTTTTAATTAAAAACATTATGAAACATCACTTAATTTATTGTTGATATTACAACCCAATATTCCACTCACTCTTAGTCATAGATAAAATAAAATATAATATAATTTCAAAACATAATATAATTGCATATCATTTCTAGCAAAAGATAAAGTAGCTAGAAGCTAAAAAGTATAAGATGTTTAAACCTTATACATAAAAAGAAAAAGTCAACAAAGGATTTAAATAAACTGGTTGAAGATCTATCTTAACTAATTTATTTTGATATCAACTTCATATTATTTATATATAGAAAATAAATGTTTAAAAAATATTATAATGTTGCATATAATAAATTATTCAAAGTTGGAAAAAAAAAAAGTAATTAAAACTTAAAAAATAAAATAAAAGATATCAAGTACTTCTACATAAAAATAAAAAAAAAGGACGTGTCATTCATTTCTTAATGTAAAATAATATCTGATATTTAAAAAAAACTATAATAATAAAAGAATTCAATGATCGTGATCAATAAAATATTTTAATATGCACAACTAAGTAAAAAAAAACATTTTAATGTGAAAATATAGTCATAAGTAAAATATCTCAATGCACATGTTATGTAAAATGTTTTAATTTGAACTATGGATATATTATATATGATTTATTTTTCATTTTACATTTTTGTCAATTTTAATCCAATAATGGTTTTTTGGACTTATAAGCTTAAGTTTTGTACTCTATATAACATTCAAAAATAAAATTTAAACAATGAAAAATTACAGATTATATATAGACAAAGAGAACCACTATTAATTCATTAGGATCTATGGAGGGATGAGAATGATGGAGTTTTTGTTTTCAAACTTTGCACTATAAAAGAGGTTTGCACCTACTAGAATTTTTGTTTTCAAATTTTGTACTATAAAATAGGTTTTCACCCAAAAAGATTTTATCTCTATGGATGCATACTAAATCGTAAATCTATAATAATAAATAAAACATTAAGTTATTAAAGTGTGATTTATAAATAACACAAAAATGCAAATAAAAATGAAAATAAAGAAAAGTCAATAAATTTAACAAAACTTAAATTTGAAAATGAAAACATTTAAATCATCCAGCTTCATTTTTTAAAAGATAAATGATTTGTGGAAAATGCTTGATTGAGAACAATGAAAATAAGGGTAAAAATAGAGAAAAGCTAGCAAATTAAATAATTAAATAATCAAACTCCATTTTCACAATAAGCAACATAAGAAACATTGGGAAATCCTTTGATAAAATTCCATTCAATTAATAAATCCTCGTAATATAATATGTAAAAATATTTTGAATATATTGTATATGTAATTAGAGGAAGGGTAATATTATAAAACACCCAATAAAATACTTTCACCTTCCACAATATGATGTAAATCAATGCATTAATTCAACCTTCCACAATATGATTTAAATCAATTCTTAAAGCATTGTAGTATGCAACAATATTTACAACGAGCAAGCGAAAGAGGGTCTACAACTTAGTATTTAAATAGGTTTTTATGTAAACTGCATATTTTACTTATTGTCATGGCACAATCAATAAGGGGATACAATTCCCTCCTACAATAGTGTTGTATGTGGAGACAACAAAGTGTTGGGATACGTCGTTGCGAAGAATACAACGCCCTCTCATTCAATGCCAAATGCTAATGGCTAAGTTGTCGAAAATTGTTCAAAGGTGAGGAACAATCCTCCTATGGGATCATTATGGAAAAATCGTAATTAGGGAAGATGTTTTCCTAAGGTAGTTCAAGACCTAAAAGTTGAAGTGATATTTGGAAAAATAGAAAAATGCATTAAGTACATGAAACACCATGCCATGATTTGTAAGTTTATAGGCATGTGGCCACCTAAACAAATCACCTCAATCTAAACTAAAGGGAATTTAAAGTGGAAAAATAGATCTAGAGATAGGAAAAGGGTTTTTTACAGCGATCTTTAGAAATCTAGAAGATGAATATAGCATTTTGAGATTGGGCCTTATTTATTCAACAACATTATGCTTTTGGAGAGAAATACAATATAGAAAAGGAGGATTTCCTAGTTTCCCTAGTGTGGGTGAACCTCTTCTCCCTTCTTACGGAGTGTTGAGACAAGGGAATATTGGAGGGGATTGGAAACATAATTAAAAATTTTGTCAAAAACTCAGAAGCAACAAAACAGTGATGTTATACTTCATACACCCACATCTGCATTTACGTGAACATATCTAAACCCTTTCCAACCTTGATAGATATTCACTATCATGATGAACTAGTGAAGCCATCTATAAATTATGAACATGTCCCCTTTAGGTTCCATATATTACATGAGTATAGCCATTTATTTTGAGATTGTCCTCTAAATCAAAGGGGAATACCACAATTTTAGCAGAGGCAAAACAATGATGAGGTATTTAAAAGAGTTGTTCCTTGCAAAAGGAATCAATTCCAAGAGGAAGTTGTTCACCCCAAGGAGAATCTTCTGTCAAAAAATAGATATGATTCCCTAAGAGAAGAAATGGAGATACAAAATAATCTAATTCAAGACACCAACTCAATGTCACCAACTCATATCAAATTTATATTAAAATAAAATCCCCAGAGACTAGTCATGAAGGACCATAATATTATACCACTTCTACATGGGGCATAATCCTAGTGGAAACATATGGAAACATGGAGAAAATGGATGTGAAGGAATACACCTTGACAAGCATTATGGAAAAAATAAAAGGAAAATTCATGCAGATAGTCCTTGAGAAATAGTTGTATATGTTGCATCAATACATCCATGTAATCATAAATGAGATACCTCTGAATTCTCAATATGGTACAACTATGGAATCCAAACACATAACTTCAATGAATATTCAAGGCACTGCAAGGAAGACAAGAAGAAATGAATAAAAATAAATAAATTACTCATCCAAGTAGTAAGAGATATGTTGTCTAAATCATGTAAGGTGAATCTCATGAGAACATACTTTCCTCTGTTCCTCGTCCTTCTTAATGAAATCGATTAATTTAAATATTAGGGTCCTCAAATAAAAGTTAAAGAAAAGGATCTTAAAAGATAAAATATATATGGAAAACCCTACAGTAATCATGTTACAAGTGACCAACTACTCAAGTGATAGATTAAGTGCAATAGCAAACAAGTGCTAGAAAGGTAGTTCCTTGATTGCAATAGATGCAACATGTTAAGTTGGTGATGTAGCTCTTATTGAGAACTCTTCAAATATGAACATCACTAACATAGTGGTATCCCTCACAGCCTCTTAGTTCAATTACAACCCATGGGTTCTAACTCTATAGGGTGAATTGTAAAAGTCCGTGATCCAACGCTTTTTAATGAAGAGCCAAAGTTTCTTCAAGATCTCGAGCACAACCATTCTATCTTCCCTAAATAATTTTGTATAATTGGAGGCAATTTTAACATCATCAAATTATTCGAAGAAAAAAAGGGAGGCATGCGAATTCTTGACATAGATGCATGAATATTCTTGAACTAATGCATGGTATGAATATGACATATGTGGAAATAATAAATGGATTATTCACCTAGAACAACCAAAGAGGCGATTTTCATAAAATTTCCTCCATACTTGACAAATTCTTGGTCTCCAAATCACTATGGGATAAGGACATATTTGAGGAAGCATCCATCCTCCCTTTCTATGGATCAGTCACCCAGTGTGCTTGGAAGTCGACATCAAAGCCAAACCACAAAAAAAACACTTTCACTTTGAGATATTTTGGGTCACAAACTCCTTCTTGGAAAATGATCACAATAGTGGGAAGAAGCAACTGTAACAAAATGATTGATTATGTACCAATTCCAACAAAAGCTTAATTTCTCAAGGAAAACATATCAAAAAATGGAATGGAGTTGATTTAAAAAACATCCACCAAATAAAGTAGGAGATTAAAGAGCGTATGGAGCATATTCAACAACACATCATCTTAAAGGGGTGTTCTAAAGAATTGGCAGAGGAAAAAGGTGTGATCCTTTTACAATTATAAGATTTTGAATCGTAGTAATAAATATCCTTGCAACAAAAATAATGCATACAATGGCTAATGGAAGGATGGGGGTATCCCAACTTTTTTCAAAAATCCATGATCAAGCACCATAACCATAATATAAATTTCTCACTTCTCAATTTTGTAGGAAAACAAATAATGGACCACAAGGATATAGAACGAGAATTTGTTTGGTTATAGAGTACCCTTTTGTGAGAGACACTAGAAAAAATATTCAATGTCATAAAAAGAATCACCTACTCCATTCCTAGGTTGGTCAAAGGGGAGCACAATGATCCTCTCCTAAGGGAAATATCTTTGGACAATGTGGAAGAAGCCATTATGGGCATGCCAAAGAATAAAGCCCCGAGCCTCGTTGGATTCACCATAGATTTCTTCCATTGATGTTGGCCTTTCCTATAGATGGAAATCCATGCTCTAGTGGAGGAATCAGGAGCCACGACTTCATTCCTACTAGCCTCAATGACACACTTCACACTTTGATTCCAAAATATGAAAATTTTTATAATATGTCAATATTACACCCCATTTATCTATGTAACATCATATACAAGATCATAATGAAGGTAATTTCCACTTGCCTAAAGCCCATTCTACCAACATTGATCTCCCCATTATAAATAGGCTACATCAAAGGGATGAAAAACTTGGATGGTATTGTTGCATCTCACGAAGTAATTCACTTTGTGAAGAGGTACAAAAGTTCAAGTGTGTTAAAAAAACTTGAATTATCTAATGCATTTGACAAACTTAGTTAGATCTATTTATATCGTGTGCTTTAAACCTTTGAATATTCTTACATCCGGATCAATGAGTGGGTTTATTATTCTCCTCCCCATTTTTATCTAATCTTCTTAATGGCTCCCCCATTTCCACTTTTAACTCTTCTAGGGGCATCCATCAGGGATATCCCTTATCCATTTTCCTATTTATCCTAGAAGCTGAAGGGTTAGGCCACTCTACCAATAATTTTTTTTCTTAGAGACTACTCAAGGGATTGAGAATCCTTAGTGATAACCTTTCTCTCTCATACCAGTAGTTTGTGCATGACACTTTTCTTATGGGATCCCCCACCCTTATGGAAATCACCATGTTTAAAAAAAATTATTGTTGACATATTTCAGGCTTTTCACACTATCACCAACCTCTCTAAATCAAACAGTTTCTTCTTCCAAACACCATTATCTTTTCAAGGACACATAACTTGCATCTTTCCTTTTCAAAGTAACCATCTACTAGACAAATATTTATGGAATCCTTTATGTTGTGAAACCAGCTCCAAAAATAGAAGAAAAGAGATATCAACGCCTTATAAATAAGCCACTTCGAGGGGGCAACCTCCAATACATTACATAAATGAACAATTCTTGGATGATTCAGAATAAAAAACCTCCTTTATATATATAGGAGTCCATGGGGCCACAATGTAATCCTAGTGGGGTCACAATGTAATCCTAGCCGACCTAACAATAATAATTTAAGGGCACAATAATAACAAAATGGGGGTTACAGGGGTACAATAATAACAATAAGGGGGTTACACTAACAACAATAAGGGACTATACTAGTAATATAGAGACCTAACATGCCCCTCTCCTTCAAAAAAGTGTTGTCCTCAACGCTTGAGTAGCTTTGGGTGATTCTGTATAAAAATCTCATCCTCCCATGTAGAATCTTCAGTGGGTAAGTTCTTCCACTTGATGAGATACTTTGAAATTGATCGATTTCGTAGCTGTCGAGTTCTTGTTTATGTGACCGCTTCAGGTTCCAATATGATTTTTCCTTCCTCATAAAGTTCTGGCAATATTGTTTGAATTGGAATATTCTCACCTATAACCTTCTTTAAGCATGAAACATGAAAAACTAGATGCACTCGTGAAGAAGCAAGAAGCTCCAATTTGTATGACATAGTACCAATCTTTTGCAACACCTTGTAAGGACCATAGTACTTTGGCGATAATTTATTATCATTCTTAGTTTGCTTGAGGGACATTTGTTTGTATGGTTGTATTCATAAAAATACCAAATCTCCTACATCAAAACTTCTCTCACTACGATGTTGATTTGACAGTTGTTTCATTCGATTTTGTGCAAAATTTAGGTTATCCTTTAAGAGTTGGAGAACTTCTTGTTGATGCTCGATGTGATCTTCCACTGCTTGAACCTTTGAATTTTCTCTTAAAGTTGATGTGATGGATGGCGGATGATATCCATAAAGTGCCATAAATGGGGTGATTTTTGCTGCAGTATGGAAGGAAGTGTTATACCACCATTCTGCGAGAGGTAACCACTTGACCCATTGTGTTTGTTTATCAGATACAAAACAACAAAGATATCCTTCCAAAAATTTATTTACTATATCAGTTTGACCATCGGATTGAGGATGATAAGATGAGCTATGTACTAATTGAGTACCCAAACAAGAAAATAACTTCATCCAAAAATTTCCAGTAAAAATGGGATCTCTGTCGCTCACAATAACCCTTGGGTTTCCATGTGCCTTTTGAATTGTGTCCATAAATGTAGTAGCAACTGTACTTGCTTTAAATGGATGAGATAATGCACAAAAGTGTGCATACTTGGTAGGTCTATCAACTACCACCATGATGACACTCTTTCCTTTAGACTTAGGTAAACCTATGATAAAATCCATTGAAATCTCCTCCCAACATTGACTTGGAATGGATAAAGGTTGTAGAAGACCAGGGGTCTTAATTGTCTCAACCGCTGGCAAACCAAACATTCCGGCACAAATTTTTGAATATCAGATTTATGTCCATCCCAAAAAAATTCTTTCTTCACCCTGTGGTAAGTTTTTAAAAATCCTAAGTGTCCTCCTAAAGGAGAAGTGTGCAATTCCAAAAGAATCTTTTGTTTTAGTTGGGAATTCTTACAAAGATATAAGCGATCTTTGTACCATAAGGAATCATTTTTCCAACTAAATGTATCGGATGTACTAGGATCTTGCTGCAACTTTTGAATGAGTATCCATACATCTTTGTCCTTCTTCCATTCATCTCTTGCTTCAGTTATCCAATCTGGTTGGATAATAGAAATGGCACAAAGCAATGCTTCCACCTCTTCATTCTTTCTTGAGAGTGCATCTGCAACAGCATTTAGCTTCCCTTTTTTGTATATTATTTCAAAGTCATAACCCAACATCTTTGTGACCCATTTTTGTTGCTCTTCTAAAGATAGTCTTTGTTCCAAAAAGTGTTTAAGACTATCATGATCACTTTTTACCTTGAAGTGTCTTCCCATTAGGTAAGTTCTCCATTTCTTTAGTGCATGCAATATTACTAACATTTCCTTCTCATAAATAGGTTTCTTTAAATACTTTCCTTTGATTGGATGACTTTCAAAAGAAATGGGTCTTCCTTCCTGCATTAAAACAACACCAATTCCATTTCCTGAGGCATCACATTCCACAATAAAGGTTTTTGTGAAGTTTGGCGTAGCTAAGACCGATGCTAGGCACATTTCCTCTTTAAGATGTTCAAAGGCCTTAGTTGCTTCAGGAGTCCATGAAAATGCATCTTTCTTCAATAATGTTGTTAGAGGTGCTGCTATTCTCCCATAATTCTTAACAAACTTGCGATAATACCCTGTTAACCCGAGAAATCCTCGCAACTTTTTTATGGTTGTGGGGACTTTCCATTCCTTAATGGCTTTAATTTTGTTAGGGTCTACTTTAACACCCTCGTGAGATACAATATGACCCGGATATTCCACCTCTTGTACTCCAAAGAAACATTTGGATGTTTTTGCATATAATTGTTTCTCCTGAAATAGTTTGAGCACCCTGTCAACATGTTCAACATGATCCTTCCAAGACCTGTTGTAGATTAGTATATCATCAAAAAAATATTAGCACAAATTTTCTAAGGAAGGGTTTGAAAATGGAATTCATCAACCCTTGAAATGTAGAAGGTGCATTGGTAAGGCCAAAAGGCATGACCAAAAATTCATAATGACCCTCATGAGTTCGAAATGTTGTTTTTGGAATATCTTCAGTCTTCATTCTAATTTGATGATATCCTGAACGAAGATCCAGCTTGGTAAAATAAATTTCTCCATGTAATTCATCCAATAATTCATCAATCACAGGAATGGGAAATTTATCTTTAATGGTGAGCTTATTGAGCTCCCTATAATCCGGACACATGCGCCATGATCCATCCTTCTTATGTACCAATACTACAAGAGCAGAGAAAGAACTTTGACTAGGTTGAATTATACCCGCCTCTAACATCTCTGCAATCATACGTTCAATTTCGCTCTTTTGGACATAAGGATATCTATAAGGCTTGATGTTTGGAGGAACACTTTCTGGAATCAAATGAATAGCGTGATCATGATCACGAATAGGTGGGAGTCCTTTGGGAGTTTAAAACACCTTGGAATGATTGTCCAAGACTTTTTGGAGATCTGCAGAAATAGATGATTTTGATGTTGGAACTTCTAGTGAGCATAATTTTGCAATTGTGCCTTGTTGTTATTTATTTAGAATCTTTGTCATGACATTAGAGCTTATTATCTTTCTCGGCTTCCCTGCAATGCCCCGTAATTTGACTTCTTTTCCTTCTGAAAAAAATTTCAAGAAAACTTCTTGAAAATTAAAAGCTACCGTCCCCAAAGATTGTAACTATTGTACTCCTAGTACAACATCAACACCTCCCATAGGAATGGAAAGCATTGGACTATTCAATACATATTCCCCCATGGTTAGCTTGATATTATGGAAGTTTCTAGAGCAATTTATAGTTCCTCCATTTGCAACCATCACTTGCCATTCTGGTGCTGGGTATAGGAAACAATTCAATTCCTTGGCTACCTTACAATGAATAAAATTATGGGTACTACCTGAATCAATCAACACAATTACATTTTTCTTCTTGATATGTCCTATCTTGAGAGTTTGAGGAGTGGTAGTTCGTGCCAATGCATTACACGATATGGTCGGACTCATTTCTTCCTCTTCTAGGCACTAGTACAAAATGGCTAATTTGTTACTAAAAAAACGACTAAAATTCGCATATAAACGACTATTTTTCGATCGGTGACCAATAGTAGCTAATTTACAGTATCTTATAACGCGACCAACTTTTGGTCATTTTTAGCTTAGTCATTAATTGGTTATCTCAATTTTTTCATCTAGTTGTATATTTGGTCATTGATTTGGTCATTGATTTAGTCATTGATTTGGTCACTAATTTAGTCATTCATTTGGTCTTTCATTTCGTCACTGATTTAGTCATTCATTTAGTCTTTCATTTTGTCATTGATTTAGTCATTCATTTGGTCACTGATTTAGTCATTCATTTGGTCACTGATTTAGTCATTCATTTAGTCATTGATTTGATCTTTGATTTGGTCATTAAATGTCACAATTAATGACCAAATACACAACAAAATATATTACTATATGATCACCCAAGAAATCCAATTAATGACCAAAGAACTATGACCAACATGTTGGTCGTGTTATAAGATATTGTAAATTAGCTACTAATATTCATATATATGCAAATTTTAGTCATTGTTTGAAACCAATTAATGACCGAAGAAATGTGACTAAATTTTAGTCATGTTATAAGATACTGTAAATTAGCTACTAATAGTCGTATATATGCAAAATTTAGTCATCATCTGTAGTCACAAATTTATCATTTGCAATAGTCATTTATTCATTATATAAACGACTAATTTAGTAGTTTATATGCATTTCATTAATAATCATTCTAAAAACACAAAGTCGCATATTTTAATTACAATACTAAACAACATCAAGTGCAACTATAAATAATTTCAACCACATAAATTATATTATATGAAATGTTAAAATATTACAATATGAGTTTCCAACTTTATAGTAGTTGGACTACAATTTACACATGAAATGATGTTTCATCACTTCAAAACATTATCGTTGTGTTGTCAAGGCATTACAGGTGAATTCACCAACTCTGAAGACTTGATCATCAGTCTTTATATGTGTGTCTTATGTGAGATATTGGTTCTAAGGGTATCACCAAACCAATTCTCCTCTCTTTTTGCATTTGTCGCTCCAATGTTTTTGCTCTTCTCTTTTTTCAATTCATGCTTCTTACCATCAATACTGATTTCATTTTCTGAAAACAAAAGAAAATATAATGCACTGTAAGAAATTAAAAACAATGAACACTAGAATATAATATAAATTAGACTATAAATAGTTTATACAACATATACCTTAACATCAACAATGTCAAAGCAATTTTCCTTTAACATCAATTTCTGCAAAATAAATGTCACGTTATTATTTCCCATTTCTCAACATGCTACATACGATAAATTGAAAATCAAATAAAACCAAGAGCAAACCCTTTTCTAATCAAAATAAACAAACAAACAATGCCTCTAATAAAACTTCATTATAATATTAGCAAATGAAAAAAGAGCTAGTGGACCATTTGTGTTGTTTGACTTTGCCTATTTTTGTTATAAAGTGCTCAGGAACCAACAAATGTGAGCACGAACTAAAAACTAACCAACCATTCACTAGTCAACATGAGAGATCCAAATAAACCACAAAATTGATCAGGCATTAAAATTGTGAGCAGACTACCTTGAAATTTTCTTCTTGAGAAATACCTCAAAATCCCCTCGTTTCTAATAAGCTTCCTGGCCATGTACCTCCATCCTTGATTTCCCTTGTTATATCTTGAATAAATAATATCCCTTCAACAACCAATTTTGCGAGAATCCTACCAAGTAACTCAAAATCCTTGTGCGCATCAATAGTAGCATCCTCCAATGAAAATAGTATAATCTCCAACCTAGAAACATCAAAATTATATATAGTTATAATGTTGAAGAGTGTAACTAGGTAGGTCTTCCTTGTAATGACTATGTAACTAGCATTTGCATCGAGAGGTGCAAAGTAACGCCGGGGAGTGGGGAAAACAATAATTAAGTGAAATATATGGAAATTTTAGTTCATATATATCTTTCAAAGAATGTAATAGGAAGTTAAAATTTAAAAGAAAGTTACACTAACATAAAGGAACACTAATATATTGTCCCAGAATAATGGCATAGTAATGATGGTATCAAAGATCCTTCAATAGCCGCTCCAAGGAGATTGCTCTAGCTCTTCAAATGATTCAAATAACTATCGAAACTAAATATTCAAACCTGCTCTAAATCCATCATCAAAAGGTTTTCAATGTGCTAGAAAGGGGTATTTAAAGGTTTTTAAAAAAAAAATTTAAATTGCTGCTACAAGACTGTTTTAAAGCTGGTCCAAAACTGCCTTCTAACAACTTTAAAAGATGTCATACAAACACCTTCAATAAACTGCTATACAAAAACACTCTATGAAGTAATCCATATAGAGAACACACCAATAGCCCAGAAGAGGGGAAATGAAAAGTTTATCTGCAGTTACATTTTACTCTAAAAAATATTCATATCAAAATCTATTAACGTCAAACCAAAATTTTGTAATTTTCAAGATCCTAAGTTCAGCACCAACTACCCAACAGCCTAGCAAACCTGACAAGAAGACCCTGACTGTTCTTGTACACTATAAGACAAGATGGTCAACAATGTCATGAGTTATATCAAGCACCTACAATTGTTTCAGCATGTCTTATCTTTTTAACTGATCCATCATCTTGAATTTGGCTAGCATTCTCTCAATCCTCAAAATCAACATTGTCAAGCTTTAAAAATATAGCATTCACTCAAATCTAGAAACAAAAATATGCATTCACAACTCAACTTACCCAGTATTCTGCTAGCCTCATTCTTAAGTTGTAATTAAGTTGATGCCATACTCATGCAGTAAGCTCTCGCGTCATGGACCACCATTCCTGCCCACTGAAAGAGGATGGCCACTCAAAGTTAAGCCACTAGTGTATGCCTTCAAAGAAGCATCACAAAATAATTCTAGAAACAATTCAATATCATATTAGAAAATCAATTCCTTCTCATCATGCAAGTATATTAGGTGTGATAATTATTGTCCTGTAACTAACCACCATTTCTGGAGTTGGAAGTTCCCTGTCCTTTCCTCAATGTGCTGTGTATCAAGAAGAATATCAGTTAGAAACATCTCAAAATCTCAAAATCATTTTATGATTCATATCACAAATTTCAGACTGTGTGCCTGTCATGAGAAAGAATGGTCTATTTAGTATATCTAGGAATCTCAATACCAGTGATATTTCCTGTCAACAAGGAGACTACAAAAGTAGGACAAATTATCCCTTCTATATTCATTTGGAAATGATCATCGCTCTGCCATGCTGCCATCAATTACAATGAAGTTCTTGTTACCATTTGTCTTGACTCCAACAACTCGACTCACAAGAACACCAGAGTTTGCACCAAGAGATCTCCCAGGCTCAACAATGAGTGTAAGATTTCCAGATAATACCAGCTCTCTTACCTGAAGAAACAACCAACGGTGCAAATATACATTTTTAAAGTGTCTATATATATTCTCAAAATAGCTGTAACAAGGCCAGCACAGTAAAGCTGGTCCAAAACTGCCTTCTAACAACTTTAAAAGATGTCATACAAACACCTTCAATAAACTACTATACAAAAACACTCTATGAAGCAATCCATACAGAGAACACACCAATAGCCCAGAAGAGGGAAATGAAAAGTTTATCTGCAGTTACATTTTACTCTAAAAAATATTCATATCAAAATCTGTTAACGTCAAACCAAAATTTTGTAATTTTCAAGATCCTAAGTTCAACACTAACTACCCAACAGCCTAGCAAACTTGACAAGAAGACCCTGACTATTCTTGTACGCTATAAGACAAGATGGTCAACAATGTCATGAGTTATAGCAAGCACCTACAATTGTTTCAGCATGTCTTATCTTTTTAACTGATCCATCATCTTGAATTTGTCTAGCATTCTCTCATTCATCAAAATCAGCATTGTCAAGCTTCAAAAATATAGCAGTCACTCCAATCTAGAAACAAAAATATGCATTCACAACTCAACTTACCCAGTATTCTGCTAGCCTCATTCTTAAGTTGTAAGTTGATGCCATACTCATGCAATAAGCTCCCGCGTCATGGACCACCTTAAATTCAGAGAGATTTTGTGTCATGGACTACCTTAAGTCATGGACCACCTTAATGCAGATTTTGTGTGCAGCTTGTGTAATGGAGATTTTGTGTGCAGCTTGTGTAATGGGTTTATGAACGACTGTTATTACCTTAGACAATAGGTACAAGAATTTCCTTTAGAAGGTTCTGAATGGTTTTGAAATTGAAATCCATTTTTTATGGGAAGTGTGAAAACCCAAATAGAAGAGTGAGTGGTCAAAGGCCTGCCTCGAAATTCAAGTGATTCAATTCTGAAAATATGGCGTTTTCATATCAGCTATTGATGAATGTGAATTTAGGGCGTAAATGCATTGAAGATGGATTTATCGTTCTGGTTATTAAATGAGGTTCCTTTCGTGGCTACAGTGGAACATTTTGATACATCGAACTGCAGAGTCGATATGTGGAATTTTTAATTGAATGTGCCTGGAACATGGATCGAATCACTGTGAGAAATTAGCATAGGTTCGTATTGCTCTGCGTTGAGCAATGATTCAAGACCAAAGGAGAATGCTGATAATGTGTGTGCCTAGAAAATAAGTTATGAACAGTCTGTGGTCAAATTCTGGAGGAGAAATTGCTGGAAATAGGAATGCGTTTTGGATGAGTTAGAGTGACTGCCGGTCAAGTTATTGGTGAATGCGAAGATTGGATTATTGTCTCCAGTTTTGACTGAGATCGCTAGGAGTGATGATGTGCTTCAGGACAGAATCACTGAAGTAACTGGTTTTTTCAGAAATTAGTAGATGAAAATATTTGAATCATCGTCTTCAAGATTCAAGCAAACCTTGAAATCGTTGGTATGTGAGATCATTTCTAAAGGTAATTAGAAACCTGTTTGATTTCTTAATTAAAGACAAAGATCTGGTACGAGGTTGATTGGGCGCGTTTGGTCAAATTGTGATTTAGTGTAAATCATTCTAATATTGTATTTTTAATTGTTGAAGATTGTGGTATGAGACTTGTTGGAACAGGAATACCGATATTACCACCAGAGAAGGATCCACAGGATGTGGTTTTAGTTAACCAGTTTGCCCGGTTCGATGTGAAGAATGATGGGATGGGTTGTTGATTTGTCAAAGAGAGTTGAGCTTGATTAATTGATGGAACAGAGTCAAACTCTTGTTATTGAAACAGAGTATTAGTTGAAATAAGAGTAATGTTGCAGAAACAGAGTATTAGTTGAAATAAGAGTCATGTTGCAGATCCAAATCGATGAGGGATTACAGAGAAATGATGAAGAGTGGTTTTGGCATTGACTTACATAGTCCCAACAACTAGAGAAGTGTTGGAGCAATTAGTGCATTGTAAGCAGAGATCGGTAGCTCTTCAGGAAGTTCCGGTAACTATTCTTTGTAACCTGTAATAAATTTATTCAATAAAGTCCGGTTTCTGAAGTTGTATGAATCTATGGATATGTTGAAAGGAGCCTATAAATAGATGGTTTAATTAAACTGATGAATGAGTGATTAAGCAAAGGTGAATGAGTTTTAAAGAACCGTGTAAGAAAGTTTCGTTTAGCTATTACAGGAAGAGGAACTTCCCACAACCAGAGTGTGAAGTGTGAGGTTTATGATTGTGAGAATAGCTAGTAGCGTTAATAGCCTACCTCCATCGAATCTCTATGGAAAAAAAAGTAAATGAATGAACAAAATGAAATTCAGTATACAAAATAGGTTATGGATATAATTATTTAGAATCATTCAGGCCTTCTAAGATAAACATACCTTTAGAGTTATCTAATTAATTTATCAAAATTTAGATTAACTACATTTTAAATATTACTTTTAACTAACTAATTTAGTGAAAAAATGACAAGAAATGGATTAACTTTTTGAGACTAGTTGTTTTATGTAGAATAATCATTTCACTTACCTTAATCAAATTAGTTTATTCTTCATCTTCTCTCCTCCAACATTCCATCTTATCTCCTTAGTTTCTCCCCCACCAACATGCCATCTCATCTCTGAAATATCTACAAAACAAAGATCGAAGAATAATTAAGCTATGCCATCATTTTGATTAATATAATTGATTTAAATAACCCAAACAAACCAATTTATAATAAAATTAGAGTGCTTTTATCTTGAAACAAAAATATTCAATATCTTATCTTCTTTCTCAATGTTGAACTTTCCTTTCTAACCTATTGTAAATCAAAATTTATTTCAAAATACTAACTAAACCAAAATCAAAGGCCTAAACTACTTAAAAAAAAAATCTAAATGACTTTTCCATAGAATAGAATAACCAATAGATTGAAATGTTCTTGAGACTGCAAATAAGTTTTCCATAAAATAACCAATAAATTGAAAAAGTCTTGATTTAAGTAAGGTGGTCCATGACTTAAGGTGATCTCATAAACCCATTACACAAGCTGCACACAAAATCTGCATGACCTTAAATCTCTCCCGCGTCATGGACCACCTTAAGTTGATTGCTTCTTAAATTCAACAGATTTCTGCTTGCAAGCTCTAACAAGATGACAAAAGCATCGTGCCACTCCATCTTTCGCACATAAATTCAAATATCCAATAATACATCCACTGATATCTTTCTATCCTCTGGAAATGACCCCAAGTCTAAGAAGCACTCCCGTGCTTCCTCATCCAGGGCATCAATACTGGTCTCCAAGCATCTAAGCCCTTCTTTGTGATAATCTGATATTGATTCCCCTTTTAAGAGTTTGTTCTTGGCACCCTCCCAGGCCGGATGAGGCTGACCATACAAAGAGCTTATGATCACCTTCAGATCAAGTATCAGACCTTTACATTCTGCTTGCACCTGTGATTCATACATTAGCAACACTAGTGAAAATTCTGTAGGTGGAAACCAATCAAATACCAAAAACAAAAAGTTGTTGAAAGCATGAATAGTTGCCTGACAAGTATAAAGTTTACTCACAGGTTTTTGTTTGATTGTTTATGAAGATGAATATACATATGGCTAGAATCTATTTTAATGGATTACCGATACCATTGTTAAGAGCATAGTAAGTACTAATATGGAATTATGTAAGTCTAACATTATGGAATTATGTAAGTTAAATTCAAAGACAAACATGAACCAAGTGACTCAGATTCTATCTACACAAAAATATTGTAAGAAACAGAGCAATGAAAGAAGTGCATTTCTTCAAGTTTCAACAGACCTTGGATATTCCTCACTTGGAACTTTAGGACTATATTATCGAGGAATGGATCTTTGGAGGCCATGTCTTGCTTGGTCAATTGAAGAACCTAACAAACTCTTGAAAGAAAATGATTTTTAATTTTGAAGACCAACCACACCATTACTCGGTTCTTGTAATCACCCAATTCTTCTTATAAAGATACAAGGCAATTCCATCTTTCCTAGCATATGCTAAATTTATTGAATGATCAAGAAATGTTTGACTTATGAAATCTGACATTCCAATAATAATGGATCAGTTTACCCGGATTTTAGGAAATGGTAAAATATTAATATTTGGAAGTATAACATCATGGGTCACCAGCTGCTTAACTCTCAGGGATCTCACTCCTTTAAAGATATGATTGGACATCAAGGAGAAAATTCCCTCCATTTCTTCATGGGACAGAGCTTTAGGATTATTGAGAGGGTCAGATTTTGGGGCTCCACCTTCAGACTTGTTCCATTTGGTGGCCTCAATGGAACAAAAATTGCATGGTTGTGCCCTTAAGAACCTATAGGAATCAGACTGTAGCGGGTGGGGTTTAGCTAAGTATCCAGTTAAGCAGAGCTATGCCCAACAAATTTCTTGTTGTTCACTTCCCCACAAAGCCTAAATCTGGAGCAAAATATGGCATTCAGATGCCTTGCCAAAGATTAATATTTTCTATTGGACCCTATCTTATGACAACATATTAACCTCAGAAAATATGAGAAGGAGAGGGATCCAGGGTCCCTCCTAGTGTGCTCTTTGCCTTTAGTTTGGAATCTTCTCATTGCCTGTTTTTAGATTTCCATTTCACTATGGCGGCTTGGATAGTGGTGGTAAATGGCCTTGAGAGTCGGTTCAAGTAGTCAAATTCACTGAAGCAACTAATTTGGACATGTCATAGTCATTACATAAGGTCCTTTCATTGCAAGGCTCTTTTGAAAGGGTCTAGTTTGCATTGTCTAAATTAGTATGTTGGAAATCTGGTTGGCAAAAAATCGTGCCATTTTCCAAATAGATGATGAGTGAAATGGAGATGGTGGCAATTAAAGCTAAAACACTTCTATATAAACATCTTAATTCAAAAGGGATTAAATTCATTCCAAATTAAGATCTAGACAAGTAAGAACTTCAATTGCTAGATCAATTTAATTTTAAATATTCTTGTTCTTCTTCCCGACCCGGGGACCCAGGTAAGTATGTCCACAATCATGTTGGCAGCTTCATATAACTCCACAATTATTTCATGAGTGGAGTCAGACTCAAAAAGCCTTCATTTTTTGTTTTGATGGTGCCTTGAAACGAAACCCTGAATTGGCAGGAGTCAATGGGGTTCTCATTAGTCTAAGAGGGAAGATAGCATATCCCTATGGTGTTGCATATATCGACATTGGGATATAGGAAACTCGGTCCTCCTCAAGACAGGAGAATTCCCTGTTTTATGTAATATTTCTCACAATTAATATACAAATGAATTGCATCGAAGCTAATCATCTCAATATACTTGATGGCCTTCTTATGTGTAAGGGAAATCTGATCCTAGTTGAACCTTCAATTCATTTACTAGTAATACACAATATTATTACAGCAAATTCTACAACATACCTTATCTAGAATATGGTAGACAAAATACACAAGAATGATGCATATAGCCCTTGATTACAGCATTGGTGTTTATAACGAGGCATTTCAGCTCTAAAAGCTCCTTTTCCACCCTCAACTAAACTCTTTTCACATGAATATGTCGTTACTGGCAGCCTGAGAGAAGGGAATTTTGAACAAACCAGGTTACACAGTGTTACACTGAAAACTGTCACCTTGACATTCTGCTGACCGTATGAGCTCATTATTACTCGTCCTTCCTCCTTTTGCAAGTCTAATATACCAGCTCCTCATATCAAGCTTCAAAATCAGAAGAAAATCCTTAAAATCCCCTAAGAATTGGTATCGTACTTTCTCTATGCATTCCCTGCGGTCCCGCACCTAAATCTCAGCCTGCATGCGGAACCATACCGCACGTTCTTTGTGTAATGGGTGCGGACCTCTGTAAAACATAAAAGGCGAGAAAATGAAGATTAAAAAGTGAATTCCAGGTGAATTCTAGAATATTCTAGACGGGAATTTTCGGAATGGATACGCTTTGAAGCTGGTTCATGCATCCCTCTCTTAATGGAGCTAACCCCTTGATGTAAGGAGCTTATCCCTTTGAAGGAGGATTCTATCCCTTCATATTTGGAACTAGAAACCTCCTCTCTTTCACTATAAAAAGAGGCCTTGGGTAGCCTCAAGGGGAGTTCAAGCTTATGAGATTTGAAGTTAAATGTTGTTGAGATTTAGACTTGAGTAACTTAAGACTTTCTGTGAGGTTAAATCACTTATCCTCATTTGTCTTAGTTCAAAGAGTGCAATGCTTGTCAGAGTAAAGGAGATTCCTGCTTCGGACCCCGGGAGGACCTGCACAACATCGAGGCACAGGTTGTAAAGGTTTTCTATCTTTAAAGTTAATACAAATATACTCATTTCTCTCATTAAACTGTCAATTTGTGGTTTATTTCATAAATTCCTTGATCATTATGATAAGTATGATTTATGATAATGTCTATACATGTGCTGCTTAATCTTTTTCCTTGTTTGTGATTGCAGATATACGAAGGACGTTCTTTCAGTGCACGGGAAGGACTTCAACAAAATCAAGTAAGCAAGCATAGCGTTGGATATAAGGTAGGCCTTGCACCCGTATAGTGTTTTTATAAATTGCATATGCTTAGAGAGAGATTAGTATAATTGGCTGTTTGTTGCTAGTTACCTTTTGTACTAGAGAGATCGGTCTTGTCCGCAAGACGGATTAATCTACACAACACACAGTGTTCCAGGTAATTGCCCTGCAATCAATACCATTGAAATGTCATTGGAGAGCACATATATAAAGCAATAAAATGATATCCATGGACCATACAAATAAGGCATTAATTAATATACTTTAAGCACATGCTAAGAGTCCTTCACAACATCTAAGCAAGCATTGCTGCTTTCTACAGTAAATATCTACTGGATAAACAGAACATTGAATAAGAGTCCAAAAGAAATGAAAAGTAATATGCATAACTAAAACAAAAAGGCCATAACCCTAAAATAGCAAACCTTTGGAAGGTGTTACACAACATTCTACAAAAATCATTGAATGTCCTTCCTTAGGACTTGATACACATTGAGAAACAGTAGACAACAAATGACAGCCATGTACCATAACAGGTAGTTTTAACGTATAAAATCGGGCAGAAACATAATCTGGTGAAAGGCCTAGGCCTGAAGTAATATGGATGACAAAGGAAATTAACATCTTTAAAGCACGTGCTCAGATTCCTATGCAATTTCTAGGCAAGCCTCGCTGCACTCTACATCAATTATCTCCCAAATGACATGAACATGGAATAAGAGTCCCACAAGATTATGAAAAGTGATATGCATGACCAAACAAGAGTATACCATTAAAAAGAAATCCACAACACTCTACAAACATTGTTAAATGTCCTACCTTGGTAATTTATATGGATTCATTAACAACCCAAATCAATGGCTTGAAATGGATAAAATGACCAAACAAAGCAACAATTCCTAAAAGGATAGGTCTTTAGAATCTTGTTGTATGAAAACAATGTGGCACTTCCACACTAAAACACACATTTAGGAAAAGCCCAAAGAAACAACAAAAAATAGTGTGGGGTGATGAAATGAAAAAAATATTAATGGACTTGCAATTTATCTACAAAATTTTCCAGATTTCGAATTTATGGAAGTTTTCTGCCTTCAGTGCTGAAGCAAAACAATAAAGAATATTTCACTAATTGCAGATGAGTAAATTATAACAGTATCCAACTTGCATAATTAGCTAGACCGTCTACATAATTAGCAAGACATTTTTATGAGGTAAACCATCTGGAATGCTTTAGCAACAAGTAGTCATTAGCTCTACTATAGAATGGTCAAAAGCACTTTGGTTCTGTCCCTGCTTATATATACAGTCTGTTCCTTGTATACTTCTCCTAACAAATTCTTGCCTCAACAATTTGAACATAACATGTCTTATACCTCAAGATTCTTGATATGAAGAGTGCCACTTACTTCCAAGTGTTGTGCCTGAAGATGCCTTTGAGAGATCTCAAGTCTTCCCTTTCCTTTGTTTGAAAATATCATACCATAGGAAATGAAGAAACCTTGACTCACAGTCAATTCCCTTTCAGTTACTTGCATAGATCTTTAGTCCACTCAAGTTTTCTTCTTTATAGACTTCTGTCAGCCCTTTGAATAGACCCTTGATCAGACCTCAGAAAGGTTTAGATATACTTCAGATTTCCTTCTTCATGGATCTTTTTGTCACTGATTTGGAGATGTCTCCTTTCTGCCCTTTCCTTCTGTCACTGATATATCTTTGATTGAAATCTTTGATAATGTCACTGATGTCTTCAGTGTTTGAAATTTTTTATATAGCACAAGTCTCAGATTGTACTCCCCTTAAGATGATTCAAACAAGCTTCTTAAGTTAACACACTGTTATTCAATGACTGAAGTGGTTCAGCAAATATCTTTTGAAAACTGACTCAAAAACCCTTAGACAAGCCCTGACCAGGGTGCTTCTTGCCCTTCAACAAAAATTTTCAGATGCCAACAAAATAAGCATCAGGAAAACAATGAAAAAGCCTCAAACGCCCTTGGATTAGGGTTCAAAATTGTAGTAAAAATTTCCTCAGAAAAATTGCTTGAAAACTTCTGACAAACCTGTGAAGAACCCTCCCCAAGACAACGTGAAAATTAACTTCAAGTTCACATAAGTGTTACCTTGTCTGCGTGGATATATTTTTGCTTCAGTGGTCGAAATTTGATCTTAGAGCTACCTCAGGAAGAGGGCCAAACTTACCTCATTGACAGAGCAAAATAGCCTCAGATAAAAATCTGTTGAGCAGGCCGAATAGATGCTATAGGTAGCCGCAGAGATCCTTGTCAAGGGAGGATAAAAATAATCATAGAACTGTGCCTCAGATGGTGCCCTCAGGCAGGCCAAAATGGGCATCAGGAAACTAGATCCGAGCCTCAGAAAAGACCAACGAGAAATGCCTCAGACAAGTCAAACATAGCATTAAGAAAAGAGAAAAGTCTGCCTCAGAACGAATCAGATTTGGCCTTCTAAATGCCAATGAACAGTCACAAAAGAAGGCTTTCAACACATACCTAAAAGGCTCCAATGTGTTTGAACTTTAATTTCTTGCAGGCTATGAATCTTGTGTGTATACAACATCTAGGTAAAGTCCTCGATCTACTGTTTCCTGTTAGTTACCCATATTTTAAGTTCTATTTGTTGTTCCTTCTAATCTTTTTTTTTCTGTTTGAGTATCGGTTTAAAATGTTAGTTTGGACATCTCATGACTAAAACAATCTATAAACATAATTATATTGATGTGGGATTCTTCTGGAATACTGTATAGTATCATTGTGGCATCTAGTTGTTGTTCCTTCTGCTTTTTTATTTTATTTTTCTGTTTGAGTGTCGGTTTAAAATGTTAGTTTGGACATCTCCTGACTAAAAAAATCTATAAACATAATTATATTGATGTGGGCTTCTTCTGGAATACTGTTTAGTATCACTGTGGTTTATGTGTAGTAACGTTAGGTTGCCTAGCCACCCTGGCCAGATCACTGATGATTCTGCATTTTTCTCTTATATTCTTCTTCGTAGATACAATTTAGGGAATGGTTCATGGAGGTTTATGGGCTCTTAGTCATTTACCTA